>JBBYHK010000012.1:18836905-18852082 GCA_038382065.1 Adansonia grandidieri
TATTTTACGGTTAAACTATTTTATATATCTCTTTTATATTTTTAATATATATTAAATATAAAATAAAAGTATATATATATATATAATATACACACTTTATGCATATATGTGAGTTGTGTAAATATATATATTAAAAATTATATTTATATATAAATTATAATATTTTTTTTAAATAATAAAAAAAATTATTAAAAAAATAGAGTAAAGTATTACGAAGCATCATGGTTGAAACCAGCATAAATATTTTTAACATCCATACAAAAAGTGGAACTGAAATAAATAATCTCTCTAGCTCGATCGTTATCGTCGTATTAATTTAAAATAGTATATTTTATTAATATATAAAATTTAATATATTAATAATTTTTATTATATAAATTTTAATATATTTATATAATATTTATATTATTTTATATTTTATATTTTTATATTATATTTTAATTATTTTTTCGTATAATATATTTAAAATATTTGAAATTTGGGTCAAAGTAATATAAGACAATCGCGGGGGAGTCACGCCAGGAATCTTGTTTTGGATGGTCCGTACTCCGTAGCCTTCCCGTCCAAGGTTCCAACATCACATATAATACAAGCCGGTTCCAAACGATTAACAAACAGCTGAGAATCGCCATTAGCCAACAGCCACCATAATTTCCCCAGCCATCTCCTCCTCCAATGGAAATCCTCAGTGCGTGAAATAATAAGCCAACGCCAAATTTCGCGTTCTGCTTTGGATTTCCCTCCCAATTCGACAATCACCCAAAAAATACAACAGATATTCAAATATATATATATATATATATAGAGAGAGAGAGAGAGAGAGAGAGAGAGAGAGAGAGAGAGTCCTTAATTCAATTTGATTGAATAACGGAGAAAGAAGAACGATTCTCGGGAATGTGGGTGAAGAGCTTGAGATTAATATCGATAGTTCTCGGATTGTTGAATTTCCTGGTGGTGGTTTTGGGTGGAATTCTGGTAGCCATTGCATATCCAGAATGTGATCCCCACAAGCTTTTACCAATCGTCATGTTTTCAATGTTAGCTGCTGTTAGAATCGGGGCGATGATCAAACTGGGAATTGCCCAAGAAGCTACTGCCAAAATCATAACCGATTCTCCTTCCGAAACTGACGTCTTTGACGCTGTTATTCGCCATGACAGACGGGTATTAGCCACTACACTTTACTAATTAATTAACGTTTGTGATGGGTTTTTGTAATATCCATATTGAAATCTAAATTGGGTTCTTTTTTTTTTTTTTTGGTTGGATTTAATAGGTGAAATACAAAACATGGCTTTGGTGGAGCCGGTTTGCCATGGTGCTTACAGTACTACAAATTTTGGGTGCTTTTTATCTTATGTTTAACATGGCTAGATATGTTTCTCAAGATGCAAATCATTCAAGTCAGTGTTTCATAGGTAAAAATTGGGTTGAGTTTCATTCCTTTTGTTTTACCATTTTTTATCTTTACTTGAATTTCTGAGTTCATAGAGCAAACTAGAACTAAGTCTTTTCCCACTACATATTAATATGCCTTACGTTGTCAGCTATTACATCGTATGTAAGTTGTCATGCTTAGTAATAAACTCATGTTGCTATTGCTTGTTTTAGAAAACTTCATGTGGAGTTACCCAATGTTTCTTTAAATGTTTTGTTAATGAGTAATAAGTAGATAAGGAAATTATTTTTTTGGTTTAACTAAGTAATAAAGAAATGACTGGCTAGTGGCTACTGAATTGATAACATTGGCTGTACATGGAAAAGAATTTACAAATTTCTATGATGTCTCTAGTCCAACAAGCATGGAGGAAGTAATGAAGAAACTTATCATTTGAAGTCAATAGCTGAAGTCATGGAGAAAGAAATCTTTGTTATCTTAGATTAAATGTTCATGGTAAGTACGCAAGTCATTGCTTAAATGTCGCTTTTTTTACACTTGTATTGAGCTACTAATATTTGGGTGTATGTTAGCAGTTTCTACAGTTGCCAAAAACTGGTGTTTCATGATTTGGTTTTAAGATTTTCAAATGTCTGTATTGCTCTTAGCCTTAGTTTCACTACTTAACTTGTGTGAGACACATCACAAATGGATTAAAATAAACGTTTATGTGAGATATAGATGAGCAAGTATATCTGTGGAAAAGTTCCCAAAAATTTCACCTTGGTTTGTGAAGCATGAACGCATCAGATAATTCAGGGTTAAATTGTTCCAATCTTACTGTTTCAAATTCCTGGTTCTTCTTAGCATGGCTGTGTTCTGCAGTAGGTTCAGTTTCTTGTTGAAATCATGAAGACTTTCCAAAATGTTTATATTTTTCTCTTGCTAATAGGGCACCTTATCTTCGAAGTTGCAAAAAAAATAGAAAAAGAAAAGAAGGAACTTGTTTTTATCAAAATAGAGAAGAGGACAAACATAACTGAGATCATCAAACTTCTAATACTTAAAACTGTTGATCTTATAGTTGTCAAGCTGCTAAGTCATTAAGATTGTCATTGCAGACAGGGTCGTAAGCATAGTGATATCTTGATAACCTTTGAAAGGTGTAATTTAATTAACATTAAATTTTGAATGCAAAGATTCTCCTTTCCTAGTTTTTGTAGAAACTTGCACTCATCTTTGGTAATGTTTTTAATGCAGGACTGGCCACAAGCAGTAGCGCATGGAAGCGAAAAGTAATGCTTTTATTTCTGATCGTGGCCTGTTGTATTGCAATTGTGCAGTGTTTTACAGGATCTGATGTCTTAAGATGGAGGTTTTTTTATGCAACCCAAGATGATGCATGGAAAGCTCACTATCAAGAGATATTTGATTATGGGATTCGTGAGGCTTTGTGCTGTCTGGGACGTGTTCAATACTTGTAGGTACCTCTAAAATTTGAAATAAAATGGAGATGTTATTGTACAAGCCATTGGAATTTTTTTATTCTTTCATTTCTTGGTCTAGAACTGTGTTGGAAGACGATGAAGTATATTCAGTAGCAAAATTACTGGGTGATCTTGTTGCTTACCGTGCATCAGGGACTGGACATTTAGAACTTTTGACAGGTTTGTTTTCATTTTATGGATTGTATATCAAATCCAAGGGCATTTTTGCAATTTCCATTGTCTTGACTCTTGACCCCTTCATCCATCTCAGTAGTGGATATTCTTGTGAATATGAGCTTCTCTGAAAACTCAGGGACAGTACTGAAATTTGTATATATCAACTTTTGCTAAGCTAGAAGCTAGATACTTCGACTGTTATTTAACTCTAGGGGTTTGTATGCATAACTAGACACTTGATATATGTACAAAGACATGGATCTGGCAATCAGGTAGTTCCCACATGTCAAAATCTAAAAAATTGCAAATTCTTTCATGTCTCACAATATAATGAATTCTTATCTGTATATGATGTAACACCAGAAGATGGTATCCTAACTTACATCGTTTACCAGCATTATTGTTTCTGTTACTTTTCTAGTCCATCATGACATTTTGGGGCTGCCGCTATACATTTTTCAAGCATGTATATTTGAAAGACACAAAACTTGGACATGCTTTTTCTAATAAAAGAAGCCACTATTTTCTTATGGGATTATGACTTAACCTAGTTAAATTCTTAGATGTATGATTAATAGTATGCCAACCATCACTGTTTTGTATGCTCTTAAAAGGAAAAAAAGAAAAAAATGATGGGGGGGAGGTCTGCTACTTTTCTTTAGTTTTCTTCTACTACTAAACTTATTTGCATGACAACTGAGAAGCATCATCTTTTCAGGTCTAGCATTGTTGCAGAAGCATGGCCAATCCCATAAATCTCATGAATGTTTTGTTGAGGCACCTCTAGAACACCTGCAAATGGCTGCAGCTTTTCATAAATTTGCTGAAGCTGCGTACACGGTATTATGATAGGGCATATTTTTTGAATATACTTTCCATATTTACATGTTAAACTTAATCAAAGCTTTACAATGCAGGGACCTTTGCTTGATATGGGAAGAAATCCTTTTGCATTTCCATGTGCTTGGCTCTACAGGCAAGGGGTTTTAACCCCTTGGACTCGTAACAGGTTGTCAATATAGAGGCGAATTTCACTTGAGGTGCATGATTATTTATATAGCATGATCATGTATATGTTTCACATGCTTGAGTAGATATTTGATTGCAATACTTATTCATATTTAAGGATTTGACTTGTACTATATTAAAATAGTAGCTCCTCACCCCACCGTACATGTTAATAATATCTTCTAGAGATCTGTTCTACGCCATTTTCTTTATGTAAGTTCTTTCATTGTTAGGCGTCTTGCCCTTGATGGTGATAACTGGTGGCGAGGTCATGCAGCAGCTTTTTTAAAATTTGTCAATTTACCCCCTGAAGTACTTCGGCGAGGTCGTGTTTGTCAAGTGAGTTTACTTTTATTCTTTTGATTTAATCTACATAAGCGTCAACTAGTTATGATATGTTTATTATCATATGGCTTTCTAGGCTGTGAATTAAATTGTTACCAGGATAACAGTTTCCAGAAGGCTGGTACTTAATGCAACCAGCTAGTTTTCTACCTGCTTTGAGTTTTTATTGCATTTGGTGATTCTAGTTATAGTTAGGATAGATACTAGAAGATTGATGAGTGAATTGCTTTTATTTTATCTTATCTTTGATGAAAATTTTTTCTTTTCTTAGGCC
Organism: Adansonia grandidieri; assembly: GCA_038382065.1. Lineage (NCBI taxonomy): Eukaryota > Viridiplantae > Streptophyta > Magnoliopsida > Malvales > Malvaceae > Adansonia > Adansonia grandidieri. Next base: position 18,841,575 of record JBBYHK010000012.1, read on the forward strand.
ACCCTAACCATGTAGGATATACAAGCCTACCCCTCTTCACGGTGATGTGTAACCCTATTCATTTAAGATTACCCATCCACTCAACTTTGCTATTTTCTTCTGTAGGGCCAAAGAGAATTGGAAATATTACATTGAATAAAATTTATCCTAGCTAATCCAATTTCATATTCCAAAGTTCAATGTTCGCCTAGAAGATAGCAAAAATGCATAATCTTGCAGTCCTGGTTTTTCAATCATTGTCAGGGAGGTTATATGTTTTCACTTCTAATGCTTTGCTACTTTGTGTACTAGAAAAAATGTGAAGCTGCATACTTCGTTGTGGTTTTACATCATCTAAGATCTGTAGTAATTGCTGTGCGAGGAACTGAGACCCCTGAAGACCTCATAATTGATGGTTTAGGCCGGGAAAGTCCCATGTCTGTAATGGATTTGGATGGACTGATAAAGTTAGTCTCTCTCTCTCTCTCTCTCTAACCCCTCTTCCTTTCTGTGTGCATGTACACCTATTTGTGCACATGTGGGTGCATCAGCATAGCAGTATGTGCATGTGCCAAAACGTAGCAGTATGTGCGTGTGCCAAAACGTACTAAGATTTCCTTAAATATGGTTGCTGCTCTCATGACTATCTGCTATCCAATCTAATCATTCTGATCTGTTTCTGGAATGTGGTAACTTGGGCTCAGTCTAAGCAATATGTTCAAGCTCAGCTCATTAAATTTCAATAAACTTGTATTTGGCTAAAGTTTCAATAAATTAGCCAAGTTCAAGATCATGAAAGAGAGTCATAATAGGTGTTCCCAGGCTTTTGAATCAACATCCAAAATTAATTGACAACGACGTGATAATATTGATTATGATGATCAATGCCTGTAATGAACAATAAAAAGTACAAATGGAGTCGTGGAAGGTGTAGAACTAGCAAATCATATAGCTCAATGAAACATGATTTGGAGGAGGAGAGGTGATGCAGGGTGGAGATGATAGGAAATAGCTAGAACACAAAAGAATTGAAAATAGTAGAGAAAGATAACGCCGTAGAAATATTTAGGTTTAGAAAGAAACCTTTTTGATGGAATAATAAAATAATAATCGAATACATTATAGCAACTCCCTAGATGCATATATATAGGCTAGAACTCCTACTTCTACAAGGTTTACTATTCCTAGTAGAATACTAATTAAGCTTTAATCATAAAACTTAACCCAAACTAAAACTCTAATCCTAAACAATAATCTAATTAAACTAGGATCCTAAACATAGATCTAAATGGATTTCTTTATTCGAACAGAATTTAAAATGAAATAGAACTCTTAATTGTTAATGCTCCTGCATCAAGAGGGAAATGAGTGACTATCCAATGAAACAGGAAAGAATGGAAACGGTGGTGTGGCTAGTTGTTTAAGTGATTGAGGGAGCCGCAACTGCTGCACCTGGGTTGACAAGATTGAGAATCAGGAAAATCCAGTCCTAGTGCTAGGTATTAATCTTTCCTTGAACTTTAAACAAGTAAAGAATGAGTGTAATAAAAATTAAGGACCCAAACTGACATAATATTTGAACTTGTCTGTTAAGCATTGTTTTTGAAACTTTTTGAACTTAATAACAAAGATACGAAGCTTGTTCACAAGCTGTTCTGTGAACTTACTGAATCATTTACACCACCAATGATGATATGCACGGAATGGAATTTTATCATTTTGGTTGCGTTCAAGATATGAAATTTTACAGCATCGGTATGCTTCCTACTGAAATTCTTCATTCTAGGATTGCATCATTCTTTGTTCTGTCTTTGCCTAAAATCATATTTTCCTCTTCAAATTGACTAATAGCCTCGCCGTTTGTGTTAAAATATAAGTAAATTTATGCTATTCTATTTTCTTTCATTTGCTGATGTCTCTAACCAATCTTAAATGTTTTCCTTTTTGCAGTAGCAGTCATATCCATCCTTCTGTCAAGCTACGTGTACAATCATCTTTCCCACACTATGGGCACTCAGGTATAGTAGAAACAGCCCGGGATCTTTACGCACAGATTGAAGGATATTCTGGAGATGGTAAGGAGATTGGTAATTTTTTTCTTCTTGTTATTAGCACTACAGCTTTTACTTTTATTGCTACTATTACCAGTTTGAGGCATATTTTGACAAGGGATATGAAGGAGGCACTTCCGAATTCTTTCAGTCAAATTTCTTGGTTTGGTTGAGAAGCAGTTGCTGCAAAATTTCTCTGGATTTTACCAAGTAATTTGGAGGTCCCTAATTGTATCCAAATTCTACTTGAAGTGGTGCTTTTCAGCACCATTTCCAGCCTGCCATCTGTCTAAAACTATTGTCCTGACAGAGGCTTCACTGCCCTTCCCATTGCTAAGCAGTACCACAGTTACCCCAAAAAAAAAAAAAAATCATCACTAACATAATAAACTCACTGGTCCCAACTCCTATGGATAGTGATGTCCTCCAACGACTAGTATGTAATCACATTCTTATTTGATACATTCTCCTCATACGCACACTGCCCATGATTTGTCCTCTGGTTATAGGATGACATCTGTTGCAATAGAACTTATGTTTAAAAGGTTAAACGAGCAAAGCTTAAAGAATGAAGAATTGAGAATCTCTTTTTTGTTTTAATTTATGCTTAAACATCTGTATGGTTCCTTTTTATGCTATATACTTATGTCGAGTTTTATGCTAACTGCTAATTTTTTGTTTTTACTATGGTCAAATATCTACTTATGAAACTATACAGACTAAAGTGAATTATGCCTTAGCTGATCTCCATGGAATGCAAATTGTGATGCAGAGTGTCATTCAGGTGGCTTCCTTTCTTCATTGCTGGGATCTGGGTGTGAATGTGAAGGTTATAGTTTACGTATAGTTGGCCATTCCTTGGGAGGTGCAATTGCTGCATTGCTAGGAATCAGAGTATGCTTTTCCCTGTTCACTGATGTGATAATCTAGTATTTGTTTATATACCATGCTGAATGATTGAAATAGATCTAATCCTTTAAAAAAAAAAATCTGAAATAGATTAAGGTAAATGTCTCTTATGTGTCGACTGGAAAAGGCCATAATCGCCCCCGTCCCCCCCTCTCATTTCTTCTCTTCAAAGCGCAGATTTTTAAATGACTTGCATGTCAGTAGAGATCAAGATGAATCCATATTGATTAACCATGGGAAAGTAGAAAGAAGGGGAAATTTCACTTAATTAATATGACCTGAGTGGTTTCCAAAAGAATCTCTCAACTTGAGTTCGTGGATAATGCTTAAAATTAAAAAAAAAAAAAAAAATGGTTGAATAGCATGTAAATTATAGGTTATATGGCCCCTCTAACTTACGGGATCGGATCATTTTAAATGATTTAAAAGGCATCTACATTTATGTTTCCATGTGTTGTAGTCCTATAGATCATCCACCCACAAATTTTTATATTATTTGCGTCTTGAAAGTATGTTTCATCTTCAATCAGTTTTATAGCTTCTGAGGATATGATCTATGTTGCTCCGACTCTTTATTTTTTTTTTTTTTTTAAGTACCCACGTTCGACATATTTTTGGATACGGGTACGGAAATATAACCCTCCAAATACATGGAAAAACTTTAAAAAATTAAACAGACCTATGTCAGATGCATACATGTATCCAATGCTCACGCCCATGTCCGAGTAACATAACATATGATGCATTTGAATTCTCTTTGGAAATGTTTTTAAAGAGATATGTACCACAATGTTTTTCGGCATCTTCATCCTCCTTACCTCTAAAAGATCAATATGAATTGACCCGTGCATAATTGTGAGATTGAGTAGTGTATAAAACATGAGGGGCTGAGGTCAACGTTAAGAAAGTCCAGAGGTCAGACCAGTGTGACCTCCGGTTCACTGCCAACCATTTGGACTAGCCGGTTCATTTAAATATATTTTAAATATTTTAAATGATTTTAATGTTAAATAAATATGAAATATAGAAAAATAGTTAATAAAAGCATATATTTGGCTTAGTAGTATAGTCTTCAATATAATTCTAAGAGGTTATGGGTTAAAATCTCATCACATATAAAGAATATTTTAGAAAAGTAATTAACAAGATAATGGTTTTTACTGGTTAAACCGGTTCTAACTAATCCTCAGTTCTCTGTATAGCACCAAACTGGACAGGCCTCCAGTTTGACTGGCTGGGTCTGTCCAGGGCTGAGGGTCAAACTGCTCTCAACCCAGCCAATCCACCATCCAGCAGTAACATAATAAACATGAACTGAAAAGAAAAGGAAAAAACAAAGGAATTTATAATCATTTCATTCTCTGGAAAAGTTTGTTCACTGATCGTTTTATGTTCAAGTTTCTGTTCTTGCTTTCTGTGCAGCTATATCATCAATTCCCGAATTTACATGTTTATTCTTATGGACCTCTGCCATGCGTTGATTCAGTTGTTGCTGATGCATGCTCAGATTTTGTAACAAGGTAAGTCCGAATGCAATCATACTGCCGAATATTCAAAGGCAAGATAACCAATTGTATCCAGAAATTTCCTTTTTTTTTTTTTTCGTTGTAAATATTTGAGCTCTCTGCAGCATCGTACACGACAATGAATTTTCAACCCGCCTTTCAGTTGGATCGATCCTAAGGCTTCGTGCAGCTGCCATAACAGCTTTATCAGAAAATACCAAAACTGACATAACCTTGATTTTCAGACTTGCACGCCAATTTCTTTATGCAAACAATTCTGATAGAATCAAGATCGAGGCTGAAGATCTGCCCAACTGTTCTTCTGGATCAAGTACAGGTGAAGTATTGGAATGATTTTAAAGATTACTTCATGATTATGCAAATAAATGGCACGAGATGAACTTGAAGCTTAGTTTAATTGGTTCATGCAGTTTTTCTTATGTGGTGGTATTTAGCAAATTTGAGGTTTGAATCACAGCATCTGCAACCCTTTCCTCAATTCCCAAGTTGCGGTTCTTTTGTACCAAAAATAAATAAATGGGATTAGATATAAGAAATGCAAAATTGCCCTCATGGTCGAGGGCCTATGTTACTCGAACTCGGATGTGGATGTCGGATGCGGATGTGTCTAACACGGTTATGTTCAAATTTTTCTAAGTTTTTCCATGTATTTGTAAGTTCCTTGGAGAGTCATATCTCTATACCTATATCCAGATATATGTCGGACTTGGATATTTAAAGAAAAATGAAGAGTCAGCAATATAATTGAGGGCAGTATTTTGCTACCAAATATACATGAAACTTGAACCTGTTTGTATGTAAATTTTGCTGCTTAAACTATAGAGGAAGCAGAAATTTTAGCGAAGGATTGACTACTTTTGCAGAAAGCGATGATCAAGATGAGGAGGAGTTTTCCCTCTGTTATGAGACTGATAGGAGACAAAACCTTGTTGACGTTGCCGATAGCAATTTCATCAATCCTTTCAGCGCTGATCTGAACCAATCGGATGATCTGATATCTCAGTTTATGAAAACTGTCTCTAGATCTGAAAACAGGTCAGCCAGTGATCCTACTGAGATGTTTTTACCAGGTCTTGTAATTCATATAGTGCCTCAACAACAACAAAACTTGAATATCCCACTTTGGAAAAGCTGGAGAGTCCAAGAGAACGCGCGGAAGTATAAAGCTTTCTTGATAAACAGAGAAGATTTAAAAGATATTGTGGTGTCACCTAATATGTTCTTTGACCATCTCCCATGGAGGTATGACTAGCTGAACTCTTTCATGCTTATTCGATTTTTTTTTGCCTCTTTACGGATTGATCAAAAGATGACAAAGTTATATAATTTCGATCTTTCATCAGATGTCACAATGCCATCCTAAAGGTTTTGCAAGCTGAAAATGCCATAGGTGGTGCACTGGATGCATCTCACATTGTGTGACATCTTTTGATGCCAGACTAAAAAACTTGATGATAGGGTTTCGCGCATTCTGCTACATCCACAATCTGTTGATCGGTATCCTGCAACTCGATTCTCCGTATCCGGAAAAGCCTAGAAGAGAGCATTCACAGTCTCATGTTGCACAATCCGGAGTTATCGTTAATCCTATTCTCCCCTAATTACCTTCAAAAAAATGACATTTTATTTAAAAATTTGGCGGAGGTTCCGCCTTATATCTCAACAAATATAGCTGATATTGCAAAAGCATATACTTGTTTTGTCAAATGATGTTAGGGACTCTGTTGTATAACGTTCACTACATACAAAAATTATAATTTTCCTTTAGGATAAGCACCACAATTCAAACAAAGTTCGTTTGTCTTAATGAATTAACCTACTTTTCTTGTGTTATAGTTGATTCATTTATCTTCGATTTCTGATTCTTAATTTTTTTTAAGTATTCATATCCGATGCATATCAAGATATGGATATAGGAATATGACCCTCCAAAGATTTCCAAATATATGGAAAAACTTATAAAAATATGACAATAAAATATTAATCCAGTCCTTAAGATTACAACAAAACAAAACAAAACAAAAATGTAATCTCCCCATCACGGTTCATATATTCATGTCATATTCGTATATTTTTGTGTATTATTAACATATTATATATCTATACAAATTTTGATACTTTAATAATTCGTGTAATATAAATTTTGATACATTCATGTATTCGTGTCTTATAAGTGTTATTTTTATGTTGAATTTTATATTATGTTTAATTTTTTCTTTCTGTATTGTGTTTATTTCGTGTAATTGTGTAGTGTAGTCTACCACTAACCTATATAGATATTTTACTGTTAGCATACACCGTAATTAGGGAGATTTTCAATTCTCAATTTAATTAAAAAATATTATTATAATAAACCCATTGTAGTTATTATTTTTAGTAAAAGAAACTAGTTGATTAATTGGCATATAATTGAAGAAAATTTAGTATAAAATAGAACAAAATTCACATTATGAAATACTTCAAAGTTCATTTTCTGTACACTATTGGATGTTCCTAAACTCTACAAGACGATGATGTTGGAATCTTGACATGTTCCATTATTTCTTTTATTTTAGTTTCTCTTATCTTTCCTTAATACACTCTAATAGAGCATATATTATCATGTGTCCATAGGTCAGGTCTGGTCCAGGTTTGATTTTTTATCTTTTTATCTAAGTCCGATTTTGATACTCTTTCATTGTTTAAAAAAATTAAAAAATTATTTTATATTAATATTTATATACGTTATAATAAAATTTAAATAAAAATTTTAATTTATTAATAATAATTTGAGTCAAATCGAGTCAGTCCAAATGTACGAAATCCTTGTTTATACCTAATCCATACCAACTAAAACTATGAGCAAAGTAAATAACCCGACTTGTAAAAACAACCTAATGAAATAGTTCTTTTTTTATTTATATTTTAAATGCATATTACAGTTCCACATTTGTTGGAACGTGAATGTGAGAGGGACAACGAACGACAGACCAAAACAAAAGTACTAAATGCGGCAATTTATCCGCATCGTTAGTGTTTTGTCTGTCGGTATTCCCACGGTGTTGGGCGGTTGTTCCAATTATTTCAGACATTTTTCACACATTTCTTGTCATTCTCATTAGGCTAAATTTAACGAAGGACGCGACAGCATTAATTTGTGTAACCTACAATCAGAGGTGCTCATGGTAGGCGAGTCGAGAGTTATTTAAATTTGAGTTAAACTAAATTTAGATCAATTTAAAAATTTATATTATTTTTTAAAATAATATTATAAAAATTAAAAATTATTTTTATTTATTTTTATTTAAATTTGATTTAATACGAACTGAATCTAAAGTATTGGGTCATTAGTTGGTCCACAAACGATATTGAGTTTGCCAATTTCATTTTCCGCCAAGCTTTCATTGTTAGTTTTCATCACTAACCAAAACACCCCAACCACTTTTCTAATAATGAAAGGCTATGAATCAAAAATCTAATTAGTTTTGAAATGCTTGTGTGGCTTCAAACGTGATGCCTAAAAGTTAGGATTTTGAAGGAATCCTTTTGAAATGTTTTTTTTTTAACTTCGTAAACGAAATTTAAGAGATCATTATATGTTTTATTTTTTTATAATTAATATACTATTTTTTTTGTTACCTAAAGCATACATGTATATGCTAAACTATTTATGAAATCTAAAAACTTTACTAACGGTAGATGAGATAATTTCGTTTTTATTTAATGATAGATGATAAATATGGCAATATTCAAAGAATTGGATGTGAATATCATTTTTCAATTAAAAACATACATTAAGTAATTTTGATATTTGGAACATTGAATCAATGCAGTTGATGAAATATATAAATAATTTTCTTATATCAAAATAATTAATTATTCAAATGTTTAATTTAATTAAAAAAACCCAATTTTGGTGTAAAATTTAAGTTTGAAAAGTCTAATTATAAGAACATAATTTCCTTATATATTTGGTTAGGTATTTTTTGAGATATCCCTTAGAAAAGTAGTTGATATGAATAGTCACTAAAGCTATTGCAAAGGAAAAATGAAAGTTGCAATATTTTTTAAACTTAATTATAACATTAAAAGTGGACCACTTTAAAGGAAACCCTTTTTGATTTAATTTCCCTTCAACAAGTCCATTGTATTGTCATAGTTAATTCTTCTACTCAAAATCTACTTTCATGGCGGTATTGTAATTCTCCCTAACTTCAAAGAAAATTGAAGGATCAATCCATAGTCAAGTAATTTAAAAAAAAAAAAAATCTCAAATGGTTTTGCAATAGAGAATCTATGGATTATATTGGGTTAGATTCGAATAAAAAAAATTATTTATCCAAGTCTAGTTCATTAGACTTGAACATTTGATTCACTATTTGAATTATATTAAATTAAAAAATTAATTTAATATAGAATTTATATATTTTCATAATTATATTTAAATAAAAATTTTTTATTGATAGTTATCCGAGCTAATATAAATTACAAAATTTTTATTCTAAACTTGATTTGGACGAAATATGTAATCCAATTCATGATCAAATCTTCGCTCAAAGGTAATTGTAAAGCATGAAAGAGAGAGAGAGAGAGAGAGAGAGAGAGTGACCTCTAGGAAAAAAAAAAAAGCCTAAAAATACATTTTAGTAAAAAAGTTATGGGTTTTTTTGAATAATAAAAAGCAACTTTGCTCAAAGCAAAGGCCAAATACAATTAAGAAGAAGACTATTTTAGTTGACAAGGGAAAATGGGGAGAATTTAATTCAATCCAAGAGAGAACAAAAGAGACTTTGGAAACGTATTAGACTACACAACATATATATATATATATATATATATATATATAATATTATCTAGTCTATGGTTCAGAATTTTTTTATTAAGTTTGAATCGGATTGATCTAATGCTATATTTTATTATTTAAATTAATTAAAACAATATTATTATAATTAATTTAAATAAAATTTTTTGTTATTAAATGATAATAAGGATCAAATTAATCTAAATTATTAAAAAATTTATCTAAAACCTAACCCTAACCTCCTTGCAAAAGTCCAGCGGCCAATAAAAATTTTTCTTTAAAGATTAGGGCTCGAAAATCTTGAACATTTAAGGCAGCCATATATATATATATATATATATATGTGTGTGTGTGTGTGTGTGTGTGTTGCCCCATTTCCATGCAATTCTCCATGAAAAATATCTTTACTTTTCTAAATCTATTGCTAAATCTTGAATGTCATAATATTCTTTGTTACTTTCGGTTCTTGAATGGGACCTTTTACTTTGAGTGTGTGGTTTAAGGGAACCATTCATGTCAATTATTTCATGGAAACCAAATATATATTGTCGGAGAATGTTGACCGATAATTTTTTTTGAATAATACTAGAGGATCAATTAATTTGCTATCGTCAAATTATCACAAATTTAATCGTTGATTTAGAACAACGAAAATTAAGACACGGATTACGTTGTTCTCCGGAGACTATACATACCTTTTCAATGATAAGAACCGATGCAAATAGGCTGTATTGCAAGTCAGATACAAAAATTTAATCATCCAATATGTACCTTACTAACCGGTGTAATTGAAAAGGTAAAAGCTCTACCAAAATAAATAAAAACAAACAAAACATTTACAATTTTTTAACTTAAAAATATTGCAAGTAAAAATAAATTTTAAGTTAAGAAAACTTAGTAAATATTTTAAAAGTTTTTATTTTATCAAAAGAAGACAATTTTTTATTAAAATAATCTAATATATATATAAATTTTTCTAATGGGTTCCTTAAAAGCATTTTTTTAAATTATAATATACAATAATATCTTCATTTAATCTATTAAAAATAATAAAAAAAATCAACTTTTACATTTAAGACAATATTATTTCTATAATAATATATAAACCCATTGTGAGGATTTTTTTCAAACTTTATTTTCGTATAAATTCTTTTTCCCATTAGCTTACCATTATTATTCAAATGTTTTGAACAAGAAAGTGGAATTATTTATTCATATGTTTGGACGACCAAAGAATAGTCTCTTATTTTTATTTTTATTTTT
>JBBYHK010000012.1:18859211-18885522 GCA_038382065.1 Adansonia grandidieri
TTGTGCATTTACTATTTCTCTTCTATTGAGGCTCTGGTTAAGGGTCTGGCTAGAGGCATCCACCGTTGAGGGTTTTCATTATTTGATTTTTAATTGAATTAATTAATTGAAATAAACTTTGATTTAGTTAATAAAAAATTTTGATCTGAATTTTTTTAAATAAATTTAAAATTTTTTATTATCGGTTAATTCTGTTCAATTTTAAAAATTAATCGAATTATCTAAAATATAAATATTAAATTTGATATTTTTAGTCCATATTTAATGTTTTAAGTTTTATATTGTTAAAATTTTTTACTTATTATAAATATAATTTTTACTTATATTTAATATTTAAAGTTTTTTACTTATTATAAATGTAATTTTTACTTATATTTAACATTTAAATATTTGTTAGATAATTATACATATTTGAATTATAAAAAATAAAAAATTTAAAAATTTAAAAATTTTAAATATAAATAATTAAAATTTAATTAATTGATCAAATTAACTAAAATAATTTTAATTCAGTTAATATAATTTTTTTAATTTAATTTAATTAATATTTAAGAAAAATAAAAAATTAGTTAATAAATCTCAGTCTGATCAACGAATTAAACCAACCGATTCAATACCCCCATCCGTCGTGCTGGGATGATCCAATTATAAAACGATATTTGAGTACGATAAAAGTGTTTTTAATTAACATTCATGGGTCGGATCTAGCTTACTACGTTACCCCAAGCTTGATCAGTACTGACCGGACAAATGACAACAAAGCAAATTTCCAATTTTTTTTTTTTCACTATGAAAGAATAAAAAGTAAAATTCGAGAGACTGACGGAACGAAGTAGAAGCAAAAGATTTACAACATTTCTACTTTCCATTAAAGCTTTTTAACTATGTTTCATCGGATCAGCTCCTACAATTCTCTCTTACTCATTTCCTTTCTAATACTTTCGTCTTCTATAAGCAGCGCTATCAGTTGGGGCGTTATTAACGTCAAGTACAAATTCGCCGGCCGTCAACGTTCTCTTTTCGACTTGAAAGACCACGACAGCCGCCGTCAACTTCGAATTCTCGCCGGCGTTGATCTCCCCTTGGGCGGTTCCGGTCGACCCGATGGACTCGGGTTAGTAATTTCATTATTTCTTCTTGAACTTTTCTATTTTTTTTACCAAGTTGTGCTTTTTTAATTTAATTTTGAATTTTTGATTACTTTTTGTAGGCTTTATTATGCTAAAATAGGGATAGGAACACCTTCGAAGGATTACTATGTTCAAGTAGATACAGGAAGTGATATTATGTGGGTCAATTGTATTCAATGTAAAGATTGCCCCAAAAGAAGCTCTCTTGGTGTAAGCTTTTCCCTTATTTTCCCTCGCATCTTTTATTTTTTTCTTGAGGCTTTGTTTGGTTGTTAATTTTGCAGCTTATTCTTTGCTAGTGTTCTAGTCTTTGATATGTAAAAAGAAAAAAAAAAAAAAAAAAACCATGGGACTTGGGTGTGAGTGTCAAATGCGGTGTGTGTATGACGCTAGTATGTTTAAAATTCTTTAAAGTTTTTTCGTTCATTTGGAGGGTCCTTGGAGGGTTATACCCCCATACCGATGTCCAAAATAATGTTGAACACAGATATTCCAAAAAAAATGAAGAGTTGGTTTATAGGCTTCCATGTAATATTATAAAATGTTGGTTTTAATATAACCTTTTTGAATAAAAGTAAAATAATTCTTTGACTATAATTATGTTTTTGCATTCAAAAAGCAAAATGCTAAAAGTAAAAGTAACTATGCAATACTACCTGAAAATAATATGTTTTGTTATCCGAAAAGATTATGCATTTTCATGTTTGATTTGTCATAAGCATTTATTTTTGCTTTTATAGCCAAATGCCTTTTTAGGTAACAACCTAACAATATGTTAATCATATTTGATTGTATTTGTCTTGCTTATATTTATATACAGATAGATCTTACTCTGTACAATATTAAGGACTCTGCCACTGGCAAGTTGGTTTCATGTGATGACGAATTTTGTTATGCCATAAATGGAGGTCCATTGGCTGGTTGTATGGCTAATGTGTCCTGTCCGTATCTTGAGATATATGGAGATGGGAGTTCAACTGCAGGGTACTTTGTAAAAGACATTGTGCTATATGATCGAGTGTCTGGCGATCTCAAGACCTCAACTGCAAACGGAAGTGTTATATTTGGGTGAGTTGTCAATCCTTATGTTAATCTTCTCTAATTCATACTTGTGATACTTGTGGCACTGTGTTAGCTTTTAAACTCTGAGCTTGTAACTGTCTAGGAACTTCCTTGCTAAATATTCTAACTTGCATGTGTAACTACAGCTGATGTTATTTTTAAGTAAATCTTAACTTTTTCAAATTCATAAGTTATTGGTTTTCCTCTGTAGACAGCAGAACATGATAGCCATCTACGTTAGAAGAATTATTTACAAATTATTCTGTTAAGTATAAAATGTTTTTAAAAAATTCAACCTGAAAGACTCCATGTACTTTCCTAATCATTTTGTTTTATGAGATTTTCTTTGCACTCTACATTTTGAATGTCATTGTGAAGTTGACATCTAGCTTATCATTCTACATACAAGCATATCTTGTTGTGCCTTCCCTTCTCTTCTGTTTTTCCGTTCCCCTTGTATTACAAGATCCGTGGTGAGTTATCAGTGAGACACAAAGCTAGTCTCTGAGAGAAGGTTACCATTCTTATGACTAAGATGCATTATGTGATCCATCTTTATTTTGTGTGAAAAATGGGTTTCAAATAAATTGGTTTAAGTATTTGTTATGATTTGAGATGGTATACTCATGATGAGAAGGTATTACATGTTTGTATTGTTTAGTTTTAAAATAACTGTTATTTGTGAAAATTGACCAAGTTAAGTTTTAATAACTTGAAGTTTGTGGAAACGTTATGAACTTACGTCAATATGCCTTTTAGGGTTCTTCAGAATTACGTCTAGAGATTGCATTGCGTCTTGAACATGCCAAGGCTTAATGAATGTTTGCTATAACTTATGCATTGTGTTTGGAAACCATGTGCTCATAACAGGTGCACATTTTCTGTTTGCACGTGCTTCTTTTTTTGTGGTATTATATGGTTATTCTAGCTTTCTTTTCTCATAGGTGTGGTGCTAGACAATCAGGGAATCTAGATTCATCTAATGAAGAAGCACTTGATGGAATACTTGGTTTTGGAAAATCTAATACATCGATGATTTCCCAGCTTGCTTCATCTGGAAAAGTGAAAAAGATGTTTGCTCACTGCTTAGATGGCGTTAATGGAGGTGGTATCTTTGCTATTGGGCATGTCGTGCAACCAAAAGTTAACATGACTCCATTGGTACCAAATCAGTATGTGACATCTTTCGTAAATATCATGCTTGTTTTTTTACCATCACAGCTTACTATTATTACTTGCTACTATTTTATTTTTTGTTAATTTGGTTTATTTTAGCATTATGTGTTATAAAATTACATCAGTTTTGAATGTAAGCATCAAAGTCCATGGGGAATCATGATTTTTGTCAGAACAGATTGAATGAGAATCGTGTGCTGCTAATTATTTTTTTGTTTTGGCCCATGGATTATTGTGTCTAGAGTGTACAACTTAGAAGAGGTAGCTGAAGGCTGAGGGATAATTTGCCCAAAATAATTTGTTTATTAATGGTCAATTGTAGTTTTCATCACTCAAATTGAGTCACTGTGGAAGTTTACTCCATTTTTATAGCTTCCTCTGCAAAAAAGGAGAGTCACGGTTGCTCTGACTCTTCATTTACTCTGAAGTACTTGTGTGCAACACATATCCACATACGGGCATGGAGGTGCAACCTTCCAAATATATGGAATAGCTTCAAAAATTGAGTGTAATATATCGGACACATATATCTGACGTTCACCCTTGTGTCCGGTAACGTAGAGGAGAATGACCAGTGAGGAAAGGAACTGTATATTTAATCATTTCAATTTGTAGTAAAGTTATTCCATGATTTGCTTCACTTCATTGTTATACAGATTGAACCTGGTAATTCGGCTGATTATAGTTTATAGCTATTAAATTAATTATTCTTATTGTCTTTTTGCCTACCCGTTCATGATGATTCACTATGCTAATAGGAGCGTCAAGAGGGATACGGTTCCTCGTGGTCATTCCATAATTTTATTTTTAGGTGAAGATAAAAATTTTATAGCAGCTGGATTATATGTTTAGGACGAGAAAAATTGTTCAAATGGTTTATGAAAAGTTGAAGAGATGAGATGAACGGGTACTGAATGAATATATTAGCATAACATAATTGAAGTGATCAAAATCTGAAACATTATCTTGTGGAATGCTGCATGAAATTGTTCATTATACTACATTTTCTTTTGTCTCTATGCCAAGGATAGCTAAGAAAGTAATTATTCTTATTGTCTTTTTGCCTACCCGTTCATGATGATTCACTATGCTAATAGGAGCCTCAAGAGGGATATGGTTCCTCGTGGTCATTCCATAATTTTATTTTTAGGTGAAGATAAAAATTTTATAGCGGCTGGATTATATGTTTAGGACGAGAAAAATTGTTCAAATGGTTTATGAAAAGTTGAAGAGATGAGATGAACGGGTACTGAATGAATATATTAGCATAACATAATTGAAGTGATCAAAATCTGAAACATTATCTTGTGGAATGCTGCATGAAATTGTTCATTATACTACATTTTCTTTTGTCTCTATGCCAAGGAATTGCTATATGGCTTAAGTGCGAAAGCCATTGTTCAGCTCATTATTGACAGCAGTGCTTGGTACCAATTGGATCAGGGAATAGTTTCTATGACACGTTAGTCATCAACTTATTTTCATGATTTTGATTGTCAATGTTTTAAGTTCAGCTTCTAATTCACACATGGTATATGAATATGTGATTCCATATATTGAACTCAGTCTTGTCATATAAAATTTCAGGCCTCATTACAATGTCAATATGACGGCAGTTCAAGTTGGTGATGATTTCCTAAATTTTACAATGGATGTGTTTGAGTCAGGAGATCTTAAAGGGACAATAATAGACAGTGGAACAACCTTGGCATATCTCCCAGAAATGATTTATGAGCCATTATTAAGTAATGTATGTTATATAAAATTGGTTTCTTCTTCCAGAGCGTTTCACTTCAGTCTAAAGTTTTATGTTTTCCTTTTTATCTCTTATTAGATACTCTCTCAGCAACCTCATTTGAAGCTTCAAACTGTTCATGATGATTATACGTGTTTTCAGTACTCTGAAAGGTATGAAACATGGGACATAGCAATAATTACCTTTGAGCACTGTTGCGCATCCCCCTCTTTAAGGTGTTTTGAAACTGTTTATCCTGTTTAAATTTGGATATGATCCTTTCTTTTGCATATATTAAATTCCTTTATTTGTTTAAATTTATCTGGCGTCATAATCTTATGTTTTGGAGGGGGGGTAATTTTTATGAGATTTCCCCTCCTCTTTCTCTTTTGCTTTGTGGTTCTGTTTTAAAATAATTTTTCCTTAATATTTTATAGTAGAATTACTGCCTGACTTCTTTTTCTCCAAATGTTCTGAATACCCTTTTTGTCCCAATATTTCTCTTTTCACTGTCTAGGTTGACTAAATGATTGCTATATTGACTGTTATTAGGTCACCTTATTTCGATATTAATTTGTATCAAGCAATTTATTTGCGTTATTTCTTTTATTGCAGTCTTGATGATGCATTTCCAAATGTCACTTTCCATTTTGAAAATTCCGTTATTCTGAAGGTTTATCCACATGAGTACCTATTCCCCTTTGTAAGTATGCTTAATTAAACAAATTTAGAATCTGGTCGAATATCTATATTGCTTGAAAGATTCATTTGGCTTCCTTGTTCTCGGCTTTATCTTTTCATATTGAGTTTGTTGGTTTAACTTATGAGAGTTGTTTGCCTCGTTAAGAGAAGTCCTCATCGCAACGGTGTACTGGCAGCCTGATGGTTCAGGTCCATCCTTAGTGCTGTGCAGGGACATGCCCTTTGGTATGACCTGCATCGGTTCAACCAAGGACAGCAGCAAAAAGCAACTGTCCTCCCTCCTCTCTGGTTGAGCGGAAAAAAATGTCCTAGACCACAAAATTTTATAATTAATGGTTCTCTTTATGTTCTGATGAAATAACCATTTGTATCTCCGTTCTGTTTGGTCAGTGCATAATAGTGTGACAAAGTCTTTAAAGAGCACGGCATTACCCTTCCTGGTCAAATTTTAGTTTTGGGAACTATAGTTGTTTTTATTGCTGTTATTGTCATGATTATTGCTATTGTTTATGCCCCCCCCCTCCCGGGATAAAACATTTCAATGTTGCTGCGACTTCATTTTTCTTGAACTAACCATATCCGACACTCATATTGGACACATTTTCGGACATGGTTATGGGGATATCACTTTCCAAAGACCCTTCACATAAATTGAAAAACTTGGGAAAAAGAATAAATATATTTGTGTCGGCCACATCTGAAACTCATACTCGAGTCCGAGTAATGTAGTAAAATTTTGCCTAGTCTGAGACTTGCTTGATTTGGCGCAGTAAGTAACTATCAGATTAGGTTGAAGGAATCTAAATACATTTTAATTGAGAGCTGCGGATGTTTATGAACGCTGAAGAAGAACTATAATTTTGACAATTACTGTATATTAGGTTTGCTTTTGTCATGTAGTTGAGTCTGAAGCGTCTTACGGGTTGTTCAAGAGTGTTATAAACAAGTAGTGTTTTCATAAATTGATATTTAAAAGGGTGGATTTGTGCAGAATGGTTTGTGGTGCATCGGATGGCAAAACAGCGGAATGCAATCCAGGGATCGAAAGAATATGACCCTCTTGGGAGGTACGCTTTCCGGCCTTTGATTTTTGTTACTTTTGAATTGAAGACTTATCCTTCTTAGTATAATTGCTATATATTTTCATTTACCTTCCGCTCATGTTTAAATGTCTGACTGTTATTTGACAAAGCGTATTTGCAGTACTATAACTCACATAATTTATTCTGATGTGTTGAGTATATTTGAACTTATAATGATTTATTTATTTTGCATTTGTAGGAAATATATGAAATTTTAAAAATATGTTTCACATATAATAATTGAGTTTGCTTTATATTGGTTGACAATTTGATATGATGCTTTCTGTGCTGATTGATAACGTTCCAAAAGGGAAACTAATGTCTCGGTTGTTCTGGAGCAAGTTCTACATGACTATATAGATTTAGTTGTTGCTGAGGTTACTTCATCTGGCTTAATGTTGTCATAGCTGGAACTCTCTATAACATCGGTTTCTTAAAGAAACATATACCCGACATTGGGTGGCCTTTAAACTGCAGTGTAGAAAAAATTTCATTGCTTATTCTTGTAAATTAGTTCATGAAAACACCTTTTTACTGCATCTTATTCGGACGTATCTTATTCTTCGTGGATTATTGGTTCTCTGTGAATAGAATTTCCCTAATTATTATATAAAAGAATAATAGGATGTTGTTATAAACTGGATTAAAATGGTGTCTCCAATTGATTACTAGATGGAATTGCTGAGTGTTGTACTGTTTACGTCCTCGTTGGTCCGATTCATCATTTTTTTAAGTACCTGTGTCTAACACATTTTCGGATATAGGTATAGCCGTATATGGATATAATCCTCTAAGTACGCTTTAAATATGTGGAAAAACGTTAAAAAGAATTGAACATAACTTGTATCATAAACATTCCTGTATCGGAAACTCACACCTGTGTCCGAATAATGTAGGTTTATGTTGATTTTGTTAGATCTTAAGTTGTGAAATTTGCAAAAATGGGTAATTTTTAATTTTCCTCTGAATATTGTTGTGTTGCTTACAGATTTAGTGCTTTCAAACAAGCTTGTTTTGTATGATTTGGAAAATCAGGTCATTGGATGGACTGAGTACAATTGTGAGTATCATGTTACCTTTCGTTTCTTGTTTGCTTTAATGGGTATAAATCTTAGGCTATTACTGTTTCACATCATATTGCTTCGATTCTTCATATTTTTTGAATTACCCGTGTCCAACACTCATATCAGTCATATTTTGGGGCATGTGGATATGACCATTCAAGGACCCTTCAAATGCATGGAAAAACTTAGAAAAAAATTGAACATACTTGCATCAGACACATATCTGTCTTTGACACTCACACCCGAGGCCAAGTAACATAGGTTTCACACATTTTAAGTGATTATAAGAGATTTTTTTTGCTCTCCTTTTCTTATTTGGTTGTAGAGATGGTAATATTAGACACGATTATACAAATATGACTTGGCAAAAATAAATAAAATATGACATGAATACACGAATATCTCAAAAGCTATATAATCTGAATTATTATGCTATCAAAATTTATATAAATATAAATACCATAATTACAATTTTGACACAGTAAAACACATGAACATGATACAGATTCATGAATTGCTAAGTTTATTTGGTTGCATTTTGATTCTGAAGCATTTCTATTATTGAATTTTTTGAAAGATTAGTTTGTCCTTTCGTTAAACATGTACCAATCATGTAAAGATATTTAAATTTCCATCTATATTCTTAACTAGATTAGTTGCCTTGAGTTTCCAGTATTCTTTTTAGTCTAGTGCTTGTTTTAAAGATGTATTTGACATATTATCTAATATAATTGGTGAACTTTCGCTGATTCGAGTGAATGTGACTCCTATGTCAAAACGTTGGATGGTTCTCAACAATGGAGTACCAATTCTAGCTAGAAAGCACTACATGATTTGAAATTGAGATATAGTAACAATTCGTGTATTCGTGTCATCTACTTGAAGTTTATTGTGTCATCTACTCTGACTCCTCATTTTTCTTCGAGTATCCATGTTGGAGTCGTGTCAGGCACATTTTCAGGTATGGTATAGCAATATGACCCTCCAAGGACTCTCTAAATATATGGATAAACTTTAAAAAAAATTGAACATGCCCGTGTATGGAAACATACCCATATTTGACATTCAAATCCGAGTCCAAGTAACATAGGGTGTCATCATCGTGTTTAAAGTATTTTATATTTATACAAATTTTGATATGTTAATAATGTATATTATGTAGATTTTAAGACATATATTTGTCGTGTGTTTTAATTACTTTATCCGTGTCATATTCGTACGATGGTGTGAGGACCTATCTCAATGACCCTGCCTACTTCTTGGAGCGCTTGGTGTTACCCAGGTCCTAGTGATCCATCCTACCCTATCTTGAGGTGTTCAGCATCACCTGTGACCCTACTTACAGCCTCTGAGACACTCGGCATCACCTCACATATCTAGGTATATATTGTCATTTTTGGGCTTAGTTGGTCTAGTGGTACCATGGTTGACAAGAACTACTCTTAAAGGGATAGGTAAGTCTTGGGTTTGAATTGGGGAGGTGCATCCTTTGATGGGATAAAACTTTGAGAGCTGGTGAGCTCAAAGAGGACGATACCTTGATATGTGAGGTGACGCCAAGCACTCAAGGGGAAGTTGGCAGGGTCATGGATGACGCCAAGCCCCCTAGAGGGGGTAGACAGGGTCATAGGTGATGCCGAGTGTCCCAAGAGGAGGTAGGTAGGATCAGTGACACTTGGGTGACGCCAAGCGCTCCAGGAGGAGTAGGTAAGGTTATTGGGACAGTCCTCGCAAATTTTATCTAATATTGACGGGTCTAGATGTAAAGGTCTTTGTGTTCCCTTGACATATTTGTTGTTTGCTTCAGGCTCTTCAAGCATACAAGTGCTGGATGAACGGACTGGAACAGTGCATTTAGTAGGTTCCCATTATATTTCTTCTGCTTCTCATTCGAATGCCCAGTTTATTATAGTTCTGATTTTGTTAGCTACATTATCCGAGCTGCTGATATTCCGTTGACGAAACAAAAAACTAACAGTCATTTAAGCTAAAAGAAATCAAATATAAAATCGAAATCAACATATTCATCTTGGTATTAGTTTTGTTGAGTGATTAACATGTCATGATACAATACTTGACATGACTTTTCATCAGTCTTCGTACCAAGCATCAGGGATTTATGTGGCGGTGATGATGCATTTTTCGGTTGCATCATTTATATTATGGTTGTGAATATAAGAAGTATAACTACGGTTAATTACGGTAAATATTAGCTAGTGAAAAAAGTCAAAATCATTAAATAATATTGTAGTTATTCAACGGTAAATATCAGTTATGAATATTAGCAGCGGGAAAAGTCAAAATCATTAAGTAGTATTGCAGTTATTCAAATCCGAGGCAAGCACAAAACAGACTGGGATAAGGTCACTACAGTATTCTGTTTTAGTGGTGAATCTTTGGAATTTTAGGAATGTAAGTGGATTTTACATTGTTTGGACTTTTTATTTTTTTTGAAGTATAGTGTGCGACGTACATATGAATGTATAATTTTTAAATACATTAAAAATTAAAAAAATTTAAATGTGCTCGTTTAGAATATATATTGATATTTGATATCCACTTGTGTTGAAAATATATTATTTAATATTTTAACAGTAAAAATGGATAGTAGACATAGGAAAAAGATTTTTCGTACAACTCGTGGCCTAATATGAGAAAAAAAAATTTTTTGAGTTATAATATTGAAGATAAAAGTTCACTTGGAAACATTTGATTTGGGTGACAATGCTATAGTTTCACCCACCTTTCTTTGATTAAGACATGAGCAAGCAAAGGTGGCCTTCTAGCTGAAAAACAATTTGGGGGAAATATTATAATAATAACAATTCTAAAATTTATAATTTGGGGGAAATATTTCAATTAATTAATTCACTTAACAATTCTAAAGTTTACAGCTACATTGCCTTTGGAATCCCCTCTTTTTTGGGGGGTGGGGGGAATGAATCATGTTCTATAGATATATTTTTTTGAATTTCTGAATAGAACATTCGATTGTTCAATTCGCATTCAAATGTGCAAGATAAAATTTTCCAATAAATTTACAAAATTCGCACTTTTATAGATATATATATATATATTTTGAATATCCAAATAAGACATTCGATTGTTCAATTGGCATTCAATTGTCCAAACTTTCCAAAATAGATTTACCAATTTCGTAGGGAATTCGACTGCTCTCCTCGGGATATTCGATATTCTAGGAAAAATCCCAATTAGATTTGCAACTTACACTGGTATTCGAATTCCTGTGGTGGTATTTGAATTCTTCTGCTCATTTTTTTTTTTTAATTCTAAAGATTATCTATGACCCGATTGGGTTACGATCTAAAAAAATTTTAGATTATTTATATAAGTACGTTTTTAGTCAGGGCTGGTTTGCCCATGTTCTTAATATGTATTTTTATAATTAATAAAAAAAATTTAAAATTTTATTTTTATATTAATATTTATATATTTTATAATATGAAATATATTTTTTAATTATTAAATATTAATTTGAGTCGAATCATCTCGAATTGACAAAATACTGATCAGAAGTCTAACTCGAGAGGATTGGACCTACGGAATAGCCTTGGCCCATGGATGGGTCTACGTGGATATTACATGAACTATGAATTTTGTTTTCATAAAAATGATTAGAGAACTTGATAAATTAAAACAATAAGTTTTGGTAATATAAATGACAATCCCCATTTAATATCAAAAATTTCAAATGCATGCAAAGAATAAAAGAAAAAAAAAATACAATTTTGTTCTTATGCAAGCTATATGTTTAAAGGTCACGGAGGTTTGATCTTTTGGATTGAATATAAGATACAAGGAGACATATTTACATTGACCCATATAGATGTGGCAATATTAGATAGATATAATTAAAAAATATGAAAAAAATTAAAACGTGATATGAGATAAAAATATAACGTAAATACGACACGAATACGTGAATATTTTAAAATTTATATAATATAAATTATTAACATATTAAAATTTATATAAAATATAAAATACTTTAAATATAATTATGATATAAAAATATACATATATAAATATAATATAAATAGATAAATTACCGCGTAGATTAGTGTGCTTGCCCACAATAGCTCATTAATGAGCCTTCTCCTTATCGCGTGACAGTAAGTACGCTAGAATTTATGGAACATCAATAAAAGCAACCCCTTCTCTTCTTGTATATGTAGACATCTTCAGAGTATTCACAACTTCATTTTTTTATATATACTCAGATTCGAATAATTATAAATCTATTAAGGATTTATTTCTGATCTTATTGTGTAATAAAAATAAAAATAATAATAATAATAATAATAATACATCTAAATATGAAATTTTATAAGAAATTATTCTTTGTTTCAATTATTCCACTATTTTAAAAAATGAAATGATGCGTTCATAATTCCGTATATCTTAGTTATAAATCTTGAACAATATTTGATTGAAATTCTTTTAAAAATTCTCATACATAATGATTTTTAAATAAAGAGATTATCCTTTAAACTTAAAATATTAATTTACTAAATGACGTCAAATCAAATGAGATTAAAATATTTCCTGCAATAGTTTGAAATTCGAGTTTGAAAATTTATATTAAAATGTTATTTTATTTTAAATTAATTAAAAGTGTTTACGGGTTAGGTCGGAGTGAAAAAAAAATTATTTTCATTTGTTCGAGCATGATTCAGGACCCAAAATCTTATTTCACTATTTAAAAATATTAAAAATTATTTTATATTAATATTTATGTTTATAATTAAATTTAAATAAAATATATTTATTAAATGAAAGTATAAGGAGCGTGACTATTCCAAATTACAAAAATCATTATTTAGATCCGATCAAATTTGAGTATGATGGATAACTTGATCCGAGTAAAGGTCTAAACCTAACCGATTAGGGTTGAAATTGAATGATTAGTATCCTATGGATGTAGGATATTTTGAAACAATTTTGCATGTAACATGCACGTAGGGTTAGTCAAACAACGTAATCTCAATATTCTACTTTTGTATATGAACATTTAGATTGAACTGATTTAAAACCCAACAAAATCAAAATGTCAAACATATATTAGATATTATGGGAATTCGAAGAAGATGTCAAATCTAAATTATATGATATGTCACTTTCAAAATGATGGGTTTATTAAAAGTCCAAAACAATTTTCCCCCAAATCTGGGCATTAATTCAAAGTTTCAAAATCCCACTATTTATAACTTCATGGTCGGAAAAAGCTTAACAGGGAAAAAAAAAAAAAAAAGCTTGATTTTAGCAATTTTTTAAATTGTTTTAATCATCTAATTATATATAGATTAATTAGACAAACAAATAAGTAGCTCGATCATTGGATAGTTTAATAAAAAAAATTATAAAATAAGAGATTTTTAAGAACAATATAAGAGACGATCAAAAGAAAAATCTTTTTTATCTTGATTTTAGTTATATTGTGATAACGTAATCTTTAATTTAACAGTATTGAGAACGAATATTATTTCCAAAACTTTTTTAGAGACAGTTTTAGAAAATGACTATTAAGGACAAATTTTATCCTTTGAAAATAATTATTGATCATCTTCAATTATTTTAATTTTTTTATGTTATCAATTATAGTTAAAATTTAAAATTATGTTTAGGATTTAGAGTTTAGGACTTTATGATTTTAAACTTTAATCACTTGGTATGAGAAAGTTCTGGAACAGGAAGTCAAATCCATCAGATTTTTGTTTTTTACCCAATCGGTTTGATCATTCAGTTTGATAAAACTATTTTTATATGTTTAAAAATTAATTTTAACGTTAAATAAACATTAAATATAGTTAATAATTAATAACAATATCCATTTAATTTTATGTTATGATCTTTAATATAAAATTAATAGGTTAACTATTAAAATCTTATGAACAAAATTTTGAAAAAAAAAAAATTAAAACATATATAATTCATTATTTTATTGATTCAATCTAATTTTTAATACATTCAATTCAATTTTTTTATCAATTTAATAAAATTTTACTTTTAATACACTTGTTAACTTGAACAAACCATAATTTTTAATTCAATCGATTCAAACCGATTTTTTAATCACTAAAATTCGAATAAGCTGCCATGCCAAAACATATGTCGTGAGGGTGTGACAATGACTTTTTTATCCTAAAAAAAAATACAATCCAATGCCGTCAACAAACTCAATATTTTATTTTTTTTAATGAAAAAAAAAAACAGTTTATTGTTATTTTTAGCCAAAATCTTGTTTTCAAGTATCTGACTTTTGTAATTATTATTAATTAACTTATTTCCAACCAAACAATAGAGTTAAAGATGCATTGAAATTAATGTAGAGATTGAAGTATCAAATTTATTTCAATTTTCACGTTTTTCATTCATTTCAATATGGTCGGTTTGCCACATTTTTTACATTTCTTCTCCTTCATAGCTGATGGGTCTTTTTCGTGTTAGATTTCTTCCAAAATTTTAGGTTTCAAGACAAAGACATCTATCTATCTATCTATCTATCTATCTATCTATCTATATATATATATTAAAGTAAAAGTAAAAGAAATGTGTACAAAATAAATTTATTCAATAATTGAGGCACATGTCAATTTAGTCCTGGTCAAATTTTGGGCAAGCAAAATATTTCACCATGTGGGTTTGATTCGACTCGATCCATGAGTAGTTTTAGTATGAAACATTAATTTTATATGATATTAAAATAGCCAACATAATATAAATATCTTATAATGAATAAAAAATTTTAATTTTCAAATATTACAATTCATATTGCATATATAAACTTTTAATAAGAATTAAAATCTTACTAGAAAAAAAATCTATACTCTAATTAAAATAATTAAAAGTAGAATTATTTCATATTACCCAAAAAAAATCATAAACTTATGCACATTCAAAAAAGTAAAATAAGTTAAATATATGGTTTGTGTTAAGGTCCAACTCTGCCGTAATTATTTACGATGATATTCAATCAAAGAATTTGTAAAATAAAATTAATTAGGGAGTATTAAAATTGATATTTCAATACGCGTTCTGATGATTAGTTATTATACCGTATAAAGATAAACTAACGAAAAAGCAATAGGAAGTATAGAGGATTAACCTTAATTAGGAAAATAAAGATTTATTAATGCCTTATTTTTTAAAAAGAAAAAAAAAAGGAAAAACAATGCAATTGTGAAAAACATATAATTAATTAGAAAATTAAAAATAGATAGAAAGCTTGTATAATTAAAACACTTTCAATTGCATTTAAACATTTGATTCAATAGACGAACGTTTTTCTCATAGTAAAAATTAGAGTTTGATTTGAATTTTTTTTCCCAAAGAGTTAGAGTTTGAATTGAAATTGATTGAATCAAGGCTTGAATATTAAAAACAAAAATATTTGACTTAAAATTAAAATTAAATAATTATTCAAATTTTTATCATTTTATTATAATATCAATCGTATTTCAAATATTTATTTTCATCCGATTAATTATTTGACTAGACGAAAATTAATTGCAATAAAATTATGAGGCTTGGATGATTATTTAAATTTAATTGGAAAAAAAATCAAATGCTAGCTGATCTGATTTCAAAAACAAGATTAAAGGAAACAAAACTTCATCGATTGAAGGGAAAATTTTAATTACAAAGTGAAAATTTTTATAAAAATAAATTAAAATATGAAAAAAATAACTAATCCTAAGTAAATAGATAAAATATAGACTACAAAGAAAAATAATTTTAAAATTTAAACTAATAATGTAATTAATAAAATTAAAAAAATTATCACTATCATTAGAAAAAAAAGTTAATAGGAATAAGTAGTACTATTTTGAACTGTTGGATCAAAGAACATGAACAATTATTATTATTTTTTGAAATAAAAAACATGAAAAATTATAATAAAACAAAATTTTAAAAACAATTCAACCATATGTATCAATTATCAAAGGAAAAATATATGTAAAAAAAAGTATCTTCAAATCACCAAAATAATCCATTAAAAAATACTAACAAAATAAATTAAATCAAATACTGCATCAAGTTACGGTTATAATAATTAAATATTACATTCATATAATATATTACGGAGTTAAATCATGCAATCAAACCAACAAAAGAATAGGTATAAAATTGGATGCTCCGACATAAAAATTAGATCAAACCCACAAATGATAAACCTACTTCTAAAACCTCTTCCTTGTCACTAAATCAAAGCCTCGTTGACAACATTACAATTTTTAATCATTATTCTTTACATATAATTAACAAGAAAAATAAAAAAAAATAGAAAACTTATATAATTGAAACATGTTCAATTGCATTTAAGTATTTGATTCAATGATAAATGAATGCCTTACTTATACAAAGAATTCGAGTTTGATTTGAATATATTTTCTCCAAATAAAAACAAAACAAAATTAGGCCACTCTTATTTACTTCAGAATTAGATTTTTTTTTTCATTTTTTTTCTCAGCCCTATTTAGAACTATGTTAATATCATTTTTTTTAAGTCAAAATCCTTAAGATTAGTCATGCTAGTCTTCATAAGCAAGAATTGTTGAAGTTTAGCCAGATTTGCTTAAATGCGAAGATAAAGTTCAATGTTTTATTTCCTTTATTTGAATATACTTTGCTTTGAAGAATTGAATTGAAAATTGATTGAATTAAAGCTTGAATATTAAAAAGTATTTGAATTAAAATTAAATAATTATTTAGGTTTTTATCATTTTATTTTAATCTACTGTGTTTCAAATATTCATTTGCATTCAATTGATCTCTTAATTGGACATAAGTTGACTGCAACAAAATTATAGGGTTTGGATGATTATTTAAATTTTTATAAAAATAATTAAAATATGAAATATATATATATATATATATAAAACTAATCTTAAGTATATCGATACATATTACTGATTGAAGGATAACATGCATGCTAACCATTTAGAAAGATTGATGTAGCATATTTTGAACTCGAATACTCCTCTTAGCTTCAAAACCAATAAATCATTACTATAAAAGACAAAAATTAAAATATGTATATAAAATATTTATTAAAATAAATGAAATAAGGATTTATTTGTATAATTCTTTATTGTATAAATTACTTGAAGAAGTCTAATCTGCCATGCAAAAAAAAAAAAAAAAATCTCATTAACTTCTAAGCACAGACCAATTTAAAAAAAAAATTAAAACTTTAAAATTTAATATTATATAAGTTTAATTATTATTTATTTAATTTTAATGAATATATATTCAGATATATCTAAGCTTTAGCTCTATCATAAAAGTAAAAAACTACAATAAATAATATAAAAATAATTTAATAACAGCATAATATAAGTTGGTTTATAAATGAAGTAGTGTCTTGGATAAAAAACAGTGTTATATAGTAAATTAATTTCTATTCAAAATTTAACAGCCTAACATAAGTATGTAGTGTGTATGAAGTAGTGTCTTGGATAAAAAACAGTGTTATATAGTAAATTAATTTCTATTCAAAGTTTAATAACCTAGTATTTATACTTGAATAAATCTTAATATGTAATCATCAAATATATTATAATCGAAATTTAGAAATATAATTAACAATCATATCCACTTTTATCAGTTTAAAAAAATTTTTGTATTTGTATTTTATATATAGTAGTATATGGTATTGGGCATTGCACGTAAATATATATTTTTGGAAATATGAATTATTAATATTTTAAATTATAATCGTAAAATATAAAAAATAAATAAGCTTTTAACTGATAAGTGATTTAAAAATAGAGTTTCACATTTTATATAAAATATTAATTTTTGAAATTATGATATTTTATATTATAAAAAATTTTCATAAAATAAATAAAAATATAAAAAAAATCTTATTTGCGAAATTAAGATAATTTGTATTAAAAATTTTAATTATAAAGTAAAATTTTTCATTAAATAAATTAAAATATGAAAAATATACTTTCAAATATATCAAAATAAAAACATATTCAATTTTTTTGATACATAAACGTTGTTAATTAAAAGATTGACTAATCGATTTGGTTGAATAATATCATATATCGTAAGCTTAATACTTCTAACTTTCAAAATCTAGTGAGGATTTGTTTGGAAATTTAGATTACAAAAGATAGATTTGAATTCCACAAATAGTAAAAATTGTGCAATAAAACATATTTAAATGTAACATTCATACTTATTTTTCAAATTCATAGATTTACCAGATTTCTATCTAGTAGTGAATTTAAAATTCCTATAAATATTTATGAATTTAAAATTCATAGTTTTATACCTTTCAAATATATAATTTTTTTAAAGTTAACAAATTTATACTATATATATATATATTTTGTTCTCACAACTTGTATAACAAATGAAATTCAAATGGAAATTTTCAAGTCCATGTTTCCAATTATCTCATAAAATAACCCCATAGAATAAAATTATTAGCAAGCTATTAACTCCTCACTGCCAAACCCCAATCAAGTTTTTCTTAGGACTAATTTTATTGATGGTCCCTGTATTAATTTAAATTTAAGATTTAATCTCTTTGTTACAACTTATATAAATTAAAAATTCTTATTTTATTGATTTAAAATTTTTAATGCGGTTAATAATAGTATCAATTTTTTCTATTAAAAATGTTAACGAGGATGTTGACTTGTTAACGTTTCATTGACTTTACTTATATGGTGAACTTAATCAACAAAATTGTTTGCATAATTGATGAAGTGAAATTTTTTCCACGTGACTTACTAATATTATTATAACCTTCTAAATTAGTAAGCCAAGTGAAAAAATTTCTACGTCATCAAATGTCCTTACAATTTTGTTTACTAAGCTCGCTATGTAAGTAAAGTTAATGTCACATTAACAAGTTTAGCATCCATATGCATTAACATTTTTAGTAGGAGAAAAATAATGCTGTTGTCAATTGATTAGAATTTTTAAATTAATATAATAAAAGAGTTCACTTTTTGTATAAATTATAATAAATAGACTAAATCTCAAATTGTTATTAGAATTAATACTTATTAACAAATAATAAGATACCATAAAGATGATAGGCTTTTGAAGTCTGTAATTTAATCCCTGTACTACTGGCAAAACAATATTGGCAGATTGGATTATGGTTGGAATTTCTATAAATGTTAAACTAAATAAAGTTTTGTAGTAAGAATTTAAGGCTACGCAACTTGGTAAAACTAGGCTATTTTTTCTCTCTCTTTTCCGCTTTCCAATTTCAATAAAAATCTTGATATGAAACTAAAAATTAGGATTAGCAAATTCTTACAGTGCATGCATGTGTTTTGTGCTTTGGGTTGAGATATTAACTCTACAATGCTTTTGTTTAGTGAGTGAGTTTGTAAGAAAAAGAGAGAGAAGGAGAAACTTCTCATCAGAGCACAAGGTTTTTGACCCACCCAAAATTTCCATTTTTAATTTCATATCATTAAATAAATTAAAAGAAATATCAATTAAAAATTAAGAATCAAAAATTAATTAAATTGATTTATGTAATTATCTTTAAGAAGTAACATCTAACAGATTTAAAATTTAAATTTTAATATTTATAATTTGTTCATTTCTAGATTGCGAGTTTTTTATTAAAAAAAAAAAAAAAAAAACTAGAAAAGAGAAGAATCAAGACTATCAAAATTTTGTAAAGCAAGAAGAATGATCCTTATACAATTATATTCATTTTCAACACTTTGTTTTGCTTGCCTCTTGATTTTTTTCTTATAGAGATTATAAAATTTTTTCCTAAATGTACAATTAACTATTTTTTGGCTCTAATTCTGTATTTCACTAGAGAATCCCCTTTTCTTTAAAAAAAAAAATCACTGAAAATGATTAAAAAAGAGGGTTTTCTTCATCTATCCTAAGGTTAATACTAATTAAGAATTATGTTCACCATGTTCACTATGTTTACCATGTTGATTGCAGCATCTTTCCATGGCAAATTGATGTTAAAATTTTGGGCATTCAAGAGCAAATCCCTTGCCCTATTTAACAAACGAACACCAAGAATATTTTTTGGAATCTCCGATCTTTTGGGGCATTTCAGTAAGCTGATATAGGTTTCAAGATCATGAACACATGAAGGGTTTTGGACATTGAAGAAATCTAGGGCAAGTTCAACACCAACATGAGCATAACAACGAGAAAAGCTCCATGCAGACTCATATTTGCCACCCAAAACCCTAAAGTTCTCATTGAAAAACACCCCTGGAAGCTTTGTGATTGGGTCATTGACATTCACTATTCTCAACACTTTCACCCCTAATTCCTCACATCTTTGCTTGAAACTTGAATTCCCAACTCTTGGTCCTCCAATGGAGATCACTGTAACTGGTATTTGATCGTGGTTTGAACCAGTTTTGTTCAACCCAAGCTCGGATATGTCGTAAGCTAAAAGAAGAGCCAAAGCACTTCCCATACTATGACCAGCCAAAGTGATGCTTAACTCTTCTCCTTTGTGCTTGTTTAATAGCCTGGAAATTTCAGATAAAAGCTGTTCCCGGCAGCTTTTGAGCCCGAACTTGCTACCGGATTCATCAGAAGTATACAAGCTCAAAAACCCAGACTCAACTTTCACTTCTGGCCTCGGATCATGCGGGTCGAGGCGAGCAGGCGTGAGGGAGCTCATGAAATTGGCGACCCATTCATGGTTCGTCACTGTTCCTCGGAAAGTTACCAGCAAATCTCGTCTCCCTAGCCTTTTCATTACCGCATCATCATCCGATGAAACCGCTACATATCCAACCCAACGGCCGCGAGAAGCACCGTTTTGGATTGGGATATTGACGTCAGGGGCCGTTGCGTAGATGTATTTGGTTACTTGGTAGCCTGAATTCTGCATTCCAACCTCCGTTAACATACTCTTTTTGCCATACTTGCAGTTCAAGTACCTTTTGGAGGTCGGATCAAGATCAAAGGCCTTATAACAAGCTGCAACAAATTCTCCATATCGAATAATCTCTTTTCGGAGAAGAGGGTGCAATGGATCAACTAGATTTTCCCAGTTGTTTGAACCTTGAATCTCTCTCCAGAACTTAGACATGATCGACCTGGTTTTTCTGGTACTCACAGCCGTAACTGCTGGTGGTGGTGGTGTAATTATCACTGAGTTGCTGTTGGCAATAACTAATTTTCTTGATGAAGAAATCCCAGTTTTGTTTGGCAAACAAACTTGCCCAAATGAATGTGATTGAGCCAGATTGTTGCCTGGAAATTTCACACTGTTCAGGTTTATGTCTGGCATCAAAACTTTCGACGCCATTAAAGGGAGAGCTAGTGAGAGAGAGAGAGAGACAGAAGTAAGAAACACAGATACACAAAAAGATCAAAAGGCTCTCAAAAAGCCGTCAAGGAAAGATGAGGAATTGCTATATGCTTATATTTATATATAAAAGG
The DNA here is from genome assembly GCA_038382065.1 of Adansonia grandidieri. NCBI lineage: Eukaryota > Viridiplantae > Streptophyta > Magnoliopsida > Malvales > Malvaceae > Adansonia > Adansonia grandidieri. Next base: position 18,880,594 of record JBBYHK010000012.1, read on the forward strand.
AGCTAAAGAGCTTGAAAATGTGATTCTCTCATGGCGAAATCGTTAGAGAGATAGAAAGAATATTGAAAAAGAAAAGAAAATAAGCACATTGTTTGACTGACATCCCCATTCAAAATACGTGAAAAGAGAACTCAATTTTTTAAGTGGTCGGCGGGGTTTAATATCTCAACGCTGTTACATTGTAAATCCACTAATATTAAATCCAACACCAATATAATATAAAAAATAATTAAAATAAATATAATATAAAAAAATATAAATATGATATAAATATATAAATTTTATTTAATATATTAAAATTTATATAAATATAAAATAATTTAAATATATAATTTAATAAAATATATAAATATAATAAAAAAATATAGGAATATATAAGGATTATATAAACATAAAACGTAAAAACATAACAAGGAACATAGGAATTGTCTTTTCACGTTGCAAGGACTCGAGGACTTAAATATTGCGGCTGGTCAATGGTCATTTTTCTTTTTTTTACATTGTAAAAAATGTTACTGCTTAAAATTATTTAATTAATATTTTAAAAGGTTTTAATATGTTTAACATATTACTTTATTTACATTACCTATGTATTTTTTTATAAATATTACTTTAACCCTACTAAGTAATATTAATTAATGGTTAAAGGAAAAAAAAACTAAATATATAGTTTACAATATATTATAAAGGAAAATATATACCAAATTTATAGGAGTTTCGCTTTTTGATATATCAGTAAATTTTTAACTTTACAAATAAATTAAAAAATTATCATATATCTTTTTTTAATTAATTATATATGTCATCAGCTAATCTCGTTTACAAAATTTAAAAATCAAAACTATAAAAAGAGCAAATTTCACTATTGCCAGAAACTTATACCATAATATAGTTTTTTTTAAAAAAAATTTTTCAGCTATGAATTTCTAATTTTATTTCATTCTTTAACATTATTTTGGGGATAAACGTTAATGGATAGAATTTACTAAGGAAAAATGTATACAAATTATAGGCTAGTTATTAGACATCTTAAGATATATATATATATATATATATATATAACTTTTTGATAAAGAAGTTAATTTTTAGTAAGAAATTGATTGTTAAACAGAAAAGTTTGGAAAGTTTACTTACATCAATTATCTTGTCATGTTTATTATTATTTTTTAAATTTTTACATTATGTTAAAATACCTAGTTAAATAATTTTTTTGTCACTTGGCAATTTTAATTATAAAGCAACATTTAACTCTTGAGTTTTTGGCTATCAACTCCTAATTCACAATTCTCTTCAATTTCAATTAGTGATAATTTTGAACAAAATAAAAAAATATAATATGAATATAATATGTTTAATAAACCTTAAAATATATAATAAATATGAAAAATAATTTAAATATGATTAATATGATACATTTATATATTCATATTTAAAATTTTAGCGTATTTAATAATTTATATTATATTTATACTTATCTAATTAATTAAGAAATATGAAATATACATAATGCTCGTACTATTGTCGGATCTAATTTTAATTAATAAAGACTAGTTAGGTTTACTTTGGATAAATTATATTTGTATTAATTAGGGCATGTGGGGAAGGTAGGGCATATTGGTGATAGCCCACTTTACCATTCACGAGACATGTTTATTTAAGAACAATTTGGATAAAAATATTTCATCTTTCCATTTTTGGAAGTTGACTCTAGATCTATTTATGATAGAGTTAACAATGATTCAAATTTTTAAAATTTTTTTATTTAAATTTAATGATTTATTTTATTATTAAAAATATTAAAATATTATTTTTATATTAATATTAATATTTTATAGTTAAATTTAAATAAAATTTTTTATTAAATATATAATAATTCGAAACAATCTAAGATCAGATATTTGAAGAGGTCAAGTTGCCTTTATCTTTTAAATTTTAACTAAGAATTCACATATGATAGTCATATGTTCCTTTTTCTTTTAAGTTTTTCTTTTTAAACCCTTTAATTATTATTTAATATAATATACATATAAGTACAATGTGGTCGGAAAAGAAGCAAAAACAAAAATTTTAAAAGTGAAATAGGACTTTGGCCTATAATTTAGCTAAATGAAAGGCTTCTAAATTTGAGACCTAACAATTTGTTTGTAAGTGTCATCTTTCAATTTCCCCCCCTTTTTTTTTTCTGTAAATATAAACATAATAAAAATAATTAAATATTTTAAATTTTTAAATATGACTATGATATAGATATTAAACATATCGTGTTAATCATATAAATTATAATTAAACATATTATATTTATTATGCTAGTTTTACATTCATTAAACGTATTATATCCAAGTCTTGTTTTCTACATCCAAATAAATTTATTAGATTCGATAAATTTATCATAAAAAAATTACACACATAACCTAAAATTAAATTTGTTTATAGGTCAGGTCAGGTCAAAAATTTATTTCATTGTTTAAAAAATATTAAAAATTTATTTTTATATTAATATTTATATAATATTGTAGTTAAATTTAAACAAAAATTATATTTAATTAATAAATAGTAATTCAACTAGACTGACTCGAATTAAATTTTTTTTTTTTCAAACTTAACCTAATGTAGACCTAGCTAATCTAATTGAACAGGTAACTCTACACTTAGATAAGTTTACCTGAAAAGAGTTATTTTTTCTTAAAAAAAAGCTGTAGATTAGGAATAAATGAAGGATTTCAGTTGTCAGAATTTAAATTTTAAACTTATTAAATATTAATTAATTATATGAATTAATTGAACTATGCTTCAAATTAAAACAAGTTACTTGATTTTAAGGAATCTGTGATTTAAGTTTGAGATTTCAACGCGGCGAGCTACCTTTTAGCCTTTTTTGGCGATTCTCTTGATCACATGCTATGCAATATAAAGCTTTTTCTAAGTTAGAGATATACGAGACTAGTGAGTGCGGCGGCGTTCACCATCAGCGTCGCTTCAAATTTCCTTTTTGTATGGTGGTGGAGGTGGCCGGTTTTTGACTCTCTTTTTGCATACCGTGCTAGCCAACAACCTTGTATAACTTTGTATTCATAAAATCAACTTGCAATTGGAGTATCGAATCTAAGTTTAGGTCAATTAGTTCATATTAAAGTCCGGCTTGGCTTGATAAATTAATAAAATATTAAAAATTTGTATATTTAAATTTACATAAAAAATTTTTATTATTAAATAATAATTCAAGTTGGGTGGGTCTAAATTAAAAAAAAAAAAAAAAACCATGCCAAGGCTCAACCCTTGGACAAGTCTAGTTCATACTAGATTTGGCATTTTTGCATAAAATCATGAACCTTACACATTTAATAAAAATGAAAACAGTGTAATACATATGATAGGTTAAGTTTAAACTATAACATATTATTATTCATAAAATAATAAAATATTTAAAAATATTTTATATTTAAATTTAAATTTAATTAAAATATTTTTATTATTAAATCGTAATTCGAGTTGGATCGAGCTGAATTAAAAAAAAAATCATGTCCAAGGCTCAACCCTTGAACAAGTCTAGTTCATACTAGACTTTGTATTTTGCACACAATACAAATATATGTCATGAACATTACAGATTTAATAAATATGAAAACAGTGTAATAAATACTACAAATTAAGTTTAAATGCATCACATGCAATGTATTTGTGTTTAAGATTATGACACATTTAATAATCTTTGTTTTGTTTATTTTTACCTGAATGACAAGAAAAATATGAGACATAAAATGCCTACACAGATTATTAAATCTACTTCATGCAGTTAGCTTTAAAAATTAACATTCAATACATTTATATTTAAATCTCAACACCTATAAATTTTTTTCTTATTATTAGGTTACACTTCTTTATATAAAAAACCATGCAATGGGAGAATGAAATAGAAGTTAGCTTACAAATAATATATATATATATATATTAAACTTAAAATATAATAATACCAATAATTTTATGACGACGATCCCATAATTAAAACAAAAAAAAATTAAAAGAAAATTATGAAAAATTTTAAAGGATAATATGTAGTTTGAATGTAAATAAGAAAATTTTGAATAAACAAGAATCAAGTCAAAATGTTTCCTTATTTTTTACAAGGAAATAATAAAATTATTATTTAATAATAAAATTTTTTTATTGAATTTAATTATAAAAGTGTATAAATATTTATATAAAAATATATTTTTAATATTTTAATATTATCAAAATAACAACATAGACAGTTGGATCGATCCGAACCTAATTTAATCCAAATTAAAAAAAAAAAGAAAAAAATTATGTGCCTCAACTCGTCCTAAACTAATCTAAACTTTCAGTTAATTCTTTTAATTTTTTGTATAATATAATTGACATCAGTCAATAATAAAAAATAACAAGAATATTATTCATGAATATTCCACAAATATTAGGCCAAAAAAGTAGAGATTCCCGTCGAGTTACATGTAAATGAGACAACATATATTATATACAGAGGATTTAAGGTTTGTCTAATATATATATTTTAAAAATGGCTACCTTTATTATGTTCAAGATTGTCGACGTTAAAGGAATTTTTTTTAATGGCTGCAACTAAAGAAACATAAAGATTATTCGACAAGCATGCAAATAAAAATTAAAAAAAAAAACTTTTTGTCTACTTTAATGGGTTGATATCCATTCTGTTATTTTTTCATTAATGTCTATTTAATATAACTTTAATTACCATTTATAAATTTGATTTTGATAATTTATAAGTAAATTTTATAAATATAAATGATATTAATAAATGTATTAAAAATAATAAATAAAAAAATAATAAATGAGATCTCAACCTTACTTTAATAGGTTTTTATAGCTATTATTATTATTATTTGAGATTTGTTAAAGAAATTAAGATTTCAGCATCTTTTTAAGTTGTAAAAA
>JBBYHK010000012.1:18901122-18914860 GCA_038382065.1 Adansonia grandidieri
CCTTTGACTTTTGACTTCTGAGACTAACGTTGTCAAATAAATGTCATGTTATGCTGCATTATAAATTAAAAAAAGAATTAAATTACATTATTGGTTAAATTTTTAATTTTTTCATGTTTTGAAAATTTTATAATTTAATTATCGATGTTTATCAATTATCAATATTTTTATCGTAACGGCTGCCTAATTTACTTGTTTGGGTAGATGACAAAGATATGGAAGTGATGCTATTTTTTTTTTTTAAATCTCTAGATATTTGAAATATTTCTTCAAAGCATGGAGTTAAATTGCAACTCGATCGTGTTGTATTTATTATGATTACAGACATAATAAATATTATTACGGTTAATTATGATAAATATTGATCGTGAATATGAATAAAAAAATACCAAAATCATTAAATAATGATCATAAAATCATGTTACGATCGTTATTTAAATTTTTACTTAATAGTCCGATTAAACATTAGATTTAAGAAAAAAATTGTTATGCGTCACTTAAACTAAACTTTACTCAATTCTAAGTGATAAATGAAAGTGGTAATGCTCATTTTATAGTCGATGAAAATGATCATTATTGTTTATTATGTTTTAAAAATTGTTATTTATTATATGTTAAAATTGTTGCTGTAAATATTTTATTATTAATAAAAAAGTATTTTAATTTTTTGTGAATATTTTATTATTGTTTATTATATTTATAAATAATAATTTTAATTTTTATAAAAGATTTTGGTAAAACAATTTTATTTGATAATAAATAAAAAAATTAAATTTTATATTAAATTTTACTTTTTTAATATTAAAAAAATAATGAATTTAATTGATAAAAAATTAACGTTTACACTGAATTTGTTTACGTTTCGTAATTTAATTTATATTAATAATAAAAATAATAAGCTTTATATTAATTTGATATGATTTGCATGATAAAAATTTATATGCTAATGCAGATTTGATTTAATTACACTTAGTTAATTTTATTCATTTGTAAATATATAATTTTATGTTAAAATAAAGAATATCACTAGTATTATAAAAGGGACTTTGCTAATAAATGTTTTTAAAGTACTTTTAAAGGTAGTTAAATTATTATTTACAACATAGTTTTTATACTGAATTTGACATTTGATAGTAAAGGTACTGAGAAAATATTTACTTAATATAATAATTAAAAAAATACTTTTAGGACAGTGAATAACGAAATTCTTTGTAAAGATATTTAAATTTAATGTTTTAATTATTGAAAAACTAATTATTGATTAATATTAGAGGTACGAATAGATCGAGTAAGCCTGACCAAAATAGTAAAAAAAAAAAAAAACTTTTTGCAACTTGGCCCAATTTAAAACTCATTTTAATATTTAAAATATAAAAAATTAATTTTATAATAATATTTATATATTTTTATAATTAAATTTAAATAAAAATTAGATAAATATATCAATTGTCCTAAATTAAATTACTTTTCACAATTTAGTACAAAAAGAAAAAAAAAATCATAGTCGTACATTTAAATTTTACTTCCATCGTACAGTCTAAAACTTAACTGTGATGGCACATTAACAATACCGCATTCATATTTAAGAATTTTTTTAAATTTATTTTTTTAAACAATATCGACATGGTATTGTAGATATATCAATAATGTCACATGCCACTATTTTATTGGTCAGAAAAATAAGCTTTGGGCTAATTTATGTAACAGAAGTAAAATTTAGATAATTAATTATGAATTTTTTTAAGTACTAAATCATCAAACAAGATATAATTTGAGTGACAAATTATATAATAACGCATAAAAATTATATTATTTAAATAATAATTTAAATTATTTAAATAAAAATTTATTTTAAACTTAATTAATCCAAATTAAATCAATCGGATTGAAGATAAAATTTAATCCGTAAATAAATCTAAATTCGTTGTATGTATTATAATTTTCTTTTTTGTTGATAAATAAGGTAAATCCTTTCCTTATGCGTGAGAAACACGCTCGGAGACGTGCACGTGCGAGTGCTCTCTTGTTAGTGTCGAGTCAAAGTCAAACACGAAGCAACGACACCGTTTGAAAGTTACAGGTTAGGAAAAACAGAAACTTGAGTTGACAGCGCGTGTAAAATTAAAACTGAGTATGGTGTTTTTTTATTTTTATTTATTTATTTTTAAAGTTTAAAACCCTAATCGTTTGTATACATTCTTTCTCGTCGTCTCTACTCTAAGTCTCTCCAAGCTCTAAACTGAGTCCCTCGGCGAGCTTCTCTCTTTCTTATTTTTTCCTCGATTTTCATCTCTTTCTCTAAACCCTAGAATCTCATCTTATTCAACCGAATTTGAGCATCTAGGGTTTAGGCTTTCTTTTTTGAATTTAAATTTCCAGTTTTTCATCATCGAATTATTAAAAAAAAAAATGGATCTTCCTAGTCTTGTTGTTGTTCTTCAAGCTGCTCTTAATCCCAATCCTGCTGAACGCAAAGCTGCCGAAGAAAGCCTTAATAAGGTTTTTCTTTTGTCATTTAATTTTTTTAATTGGTATTAATTGGTTTTGATTATTTGTTTTTTTAGATCACAAGATTGATTTTTTTTTTTTTCTGTTTTCAGTTTCAGTATACGCCTCAGCATCTGGTGAGACTGTTACGGATCATCGTTGATAATAATTGCGAAATGGCGGTTCGTCAAGTTGCTTCTATTCATTTCAAGAACTTCATTGCTAAGAATTGGTCTCCTCTTGATCCAAGTATATATTTTCAATCAATCATTTTACTTTATTATTTTTTTTGCAGTATTTATGCTTATGTTTACGTTTATGAATATGAATATGAATATATATTTGTTTTGTTTTTAATGAATGCAGATGAGCAACAGAAAATTTTGCAAAGTGATAAAGATATTGTTCGTGAACATATTCTTGTATTTGTAGCTCAAGTTCCTCCTTTATTGAGGTACGATTGTTTGTTGTCCCTTTTGTTTTGATTTTTTGTTTAAGAATTGTTTACTGTTTCATTGGTAGCGTGCGTGGATTATGTGCGTAAGTTGCCTTTCGTGTCGTATTGGTTTTATTGCAGGGTGCAATTGGGTGAGTGTCTCAAGACCATTATCCAAGCAGATTATCCGGAGCAGTGGCCAGGGCTTCTGGATTGGGTGAAGCTTAACTTACAACATCAGCAGGTTTATGGAGCTTTGTTTGTGTTGCAGATTCTTGCTAGAAAATATGAGTAAGTACATATATGTGTGCATGTGTGTATCATATTTTTCTCTTTTTGGTTGCATGATTTCTTTGTTTCCATTTTCAGTTATTATCTTTTTATTGGTGCAATCTTTTTTACTTTTTTTTTTTGTAAATTGCTCACTGAGGGTGATCCAAATTATTTGTGTAATTCAACTAGCGTGATTTGATTGTGTTAATGCTTGATTACAATACGTGCTAGGAGAAAGCTCATTGTCCATTCAAAAGTGTTACGATGTTTTAATTTGAATAAAAACTCATTGTTTCTCTTGCATTGTTTAATACTAATTCCATCATTTTCTTTATCATTATAGGTTCAAATCAGAGGAGGAGAGAACTCCAGTTCACCACATTGTTAAGGAGACATTTTGTCCTCTTCGCAGTATATTCGAAAGATTTGTCCAGATTGAAAAACCTGCAGTGGAAATAGCAGATCTAATAAAGCTTATTTGCAAAATTTTCTGGTCATCTATCTATGTAAGTCTTTAAATTCCTGTTTTTATTGTTCTATTTCATTGCTTTTATCACCTGATTTATTAATGGGGTATTGAAAGGGAGCTCCTGATACAGTTTACCTTTTTGTTTATACTCTTTTTTTTTTTTTAATTTTCTATATCTGTTTCTCTCTATTATTTTCTTTCTAGATGAACTTTTTGTTATATTTATCAAAAGGATTGTTCTTATTTGAATTCATACGTATTATTGTATGTAAACAAAGTGTTTTCAAAGTGCATTTGACTATCTCATACAATGCTATTGTTATGAACTCTTGATCTTTCGTTGTTTTATTTATCATCTATCATCTACAAAAGTAAGCAGTCCTACTTTTCCTGTTCAGTCTGGTTACTAGCATCCTAAATAATCCAATTTACTGCATTTGATTGTTTTTTGGGTCTTGAGTATAACTCATGTGCCAAATATTTTGAGCAGAAGTACTCATACTGCAGTAGTTTTACATCTACTGTAACTAGGTTCCTGTTTTTTTTTTAAAGATATTTTTATGTAGATGGGATATTGTTTCTACTTTTCAGTTGGAGATTCCAAAGCAGTTACTTGATCCTAATGTGTTCAATGCTTGGATGATGCTTTTCTTAAATGTTTTGGAGAGGCCTGTACCTCTGGAAGGCCAGCCTGTAGATCCTGAGCTCAGGAAATCATGGGGGTGGTGGAAGGTGAAAAAATGGACTGTTCATATTTTAAATAGGCTATATACTCGGTAAGCTTGAAAAATTGGAGCATAGTTTGGAGTAATTTGTGTTAGTCCTCAAGTTACTTAGCTTATTTGTGATTTTGGTGGCTATTTTATAGGTTTGGAGATTTAAAGCTTAGGAATCCAGAAAACAGGGCTTTTGCCCAAATGTTTCAGAAAAATTATGCAGGAAAAATTTTGGAATGTCACTTAAACTTATTGGGTGTTATTCGTGCTGGTGGCTATCTCCCTGACAGAGTTACCAACCTTATTCTTCAATATCTAAGCAACAGGTTTGCAGTGTGTTTATGCATAAATCATGTCAATAATTGGTGCTTTTGATTTTCTTTAGTCAGTTTAAGACGTTTGGTGATTCTTTTGTTAGAGATGGCTAGAATAGGATTTTATGAATGTTTTCTTTCCCCTGCTGCCTCTGTGGCTGAGTGAGAAATGTGCTGGGCTTCTTGATTGATTTATGATTACCGAGGAATTGCTAAATGCTAACCATATTGTATTAACAAGAAAACAATGAATTTTTCTGTTGCAGTGCTAATTATGATAATTTCTTTCTGTATAACTTTGTTCCTTTTTGTTAAAAAAAACAATGCTCGTCATGCTTATTTCTACTTTTCTGCCATATATTTATGACAGTCAAGGAAGATCTGGTTTTTCCTTGATAAAAACATGATGTTTATGTAATTTATACTGACACATATTTAAATATGTATATTTTCCTATACTCTTCATTTGTAGTTCTGTCAAGTTCATTGATGACATAGTGATTTTCACTGATGCCATATCTTCTTGTCCTATTGATGCAAGACAGCTTAGGGTTTAAGTTAAAATTATAATCTGAATTTCTTGAGAATACAGAAGATTAGATAAAGAAAAGAGAAAAGATTCCTAAGCTTGCATGGTGTCTTGATTGCATCACGCAAACAATAAGAAACAAAATTTAAGTATCACTAGGGTTCCTTTGGAGTCACACCCAAGGATGATTTTATCACACGACCAAAAATGAAATAAGCTTAAATTAGACGTATGTCTGTACCCTTGTCCCTCAGTAGAAGAATACACTAATTTTATATATCCTTAACTTGGACTTTAAGTTAACAAGCTTAACTTGACTTGAAACTAAAGAAATCGGAAAAACAAACGTGACTTGAAAACAAAACCTAATAGGATAAGGAAAACTACACTAAGTTACCAAACCATAATCAAATTCAAAATACTAACTATAGCCCTAGATCTATAATATTACAAATAGGCTCCATAAAAATAACAAGAGTAACAAAATAAAATTTCAAGTGAACTAATCCTACAATTTGCTTCTTAGTGTTTTGCGTCACCTATGTTTCATATTGAAGTTGTATTTAACTTACAAAAGTAAAAAATGGGTTTTGACAGAAAATAACATTTATTTATGTGCAGCATCTCAAAAAATAGCATGTATACATTATTGCAGCCCCACCTTGATGTTCTTCTTTTTGAGATAGTCTTCCCTCTCATGTGCTTCAATGACAATGATCAAAAGCTTTGGGAGGAAGATCCACATGAGTATGTAAGGAAGGGCTATGGTAAGCTCTGAAACCTGGTGTACCTGTTGCAAAACCTTGAATGAACCACATTAGTCATACATCCTATTTTTGTTCTACAGACATAATTGAAGATTTATATAGTCCAAGGACTGCTTCCATGGACTTTGTCAGTGAGTTAGTCAGAAAACGTGGAAAAGAGAATCTTCAAAAGTTTATTCAATTCATAGTGGAAATTTTCAAGAGGTAGGGAATATTGGAATTCTTTGATGTTGAATTGTTTTTTTGTTTTGTTGTGGTATACTCATGGCATCTTTTTCTTGTTCCAGATATGACGAAGCACCAGTTGAATATAAGCCCTATCGGCAGAAGGATGGTGCCCTCCTTGCTGTTGGAGCACTTTGTGATAAACTGAAACAAACTGAGCCCTATAAATCTGAATTGGAACATATGTTAATGCAACATGTTTTCCCAGAGTTCCGTAGCCCTGTTGGTCATCTTAGAGCGAAGGTTTGTTTTCATTTTGTTTTATCTTGGGGACATCTTAATCTTCCTCTTTCAGTCCTCTTTATCGAGATTTCTAAGAGATATATGTAGATACATTTGCATGTGTGAGATTTTCTTGGCTTTATACCTTTTTGATCTGGATTTTAGGCGGCATGGGTAGCAGGACAATATGCCAACATAAAGTTCTCTGACCAGAATAATTTCCGCCAAGCACTGCTTAGTGTTGTTTCTGGGTTGCGTGATCCAGAACTTCCTGTTCGTGTTGATTCAGTTTTTGCTTTGAGATCATTTGTTGAAGCTTGCAAAGGTATATAGCTGATACTATTGCTTTGAACTTTATTTTATATTTTATATGAGTTGGTTTGGGATTGAGCATGCTTGGGGCCAAGTCTGCATTTGTAGTTAGCTGGTACTACTTATGTTATGTCGATCCACACCACTTTTTTTTTTTTCCTCATTAATTGGAGTGTTGACAGCTTAACAGAAAAGAAATTTTTTTATATGCAGATTTAAATGAGATTCGTCCAATTCTTCCCCAACTACTTGATGGTAAGTGGTACTTAGTACTACTTGTGTCTTATTAGCAATCTTCTGATTATCCGATGGTTGTTTTCTTTTCTTTTTTTTTTTTCTCTCAACGTTGGGACCATGCGCATAAGCATATTGAACATTCACACAATACACAGTTACTTTTCTCTATTCAAGTGACTTAGTCGATAATTTGCAATTTATTTTCCTCCAGAGATTTTTAAACTTATGAATGAGGTTGAGAACGAGGACCTTGTTTTTACTTTGGAGACTATAGTAGACAAGTTTGGGGAGGAAATGGCGCCTTATGCTCTTGGATTATGTCAGAATTTGGTATTGCATGTTTCCATAATTTTTTTTAAGGCTTAAGTTTCAAATTTTCTGGGCCTGAAACTACCCTCGTGTTTTTGCTTTCAGGCAGCTGCATTTTGGAGGTGTATGAACACTGCAGAAGCTGATGATGAAGCTGATGATGCCGGTGCTCTGGCTGCAGTCGGCTGTTTGCGTGCCATAAGCACAATACTTGAATCAGTTAGCAGGCTTCCTCACCTTTTTGTGCAGGTTGAGCCGACTTTGCTTCCAATCATGCAAAGAATGTTGACAACTGATGGACAAGGTTTGTACAGTATTTCTCTTTTTTTTCCCCCTGTCCCAGTGATGCTTTTTAATTATTTTATCTTCTTTACATTGTTACATACTAAGGCAACCCGAGATTTGAAGTGACGCTTAAACTGAGACTGGATTGATTATGTGTTATTAGTTGATTAAAGAATCTAAAGTTTAGATGTGAAATGACAAGGTACTATAGTTTACGGCAGCATTTTCTTAAAATTTTCAAGTGTTTAAATGTTTATGGATTTGGTGGACAAGTTGAAGAGAAAGGAAAATTTTTGTTCTATCCCTATTGGCATGTAACGCTAACTTTATCTCTAGATATTAGCAACTCTTTAGTTCTGTTCAAAGAGCATCTTGTGACATTTGCCAGTGCAACTTGGTTTTAAAATTGTATCAATCAGACTATAAGTAACTGCGGTAAATGTTATTAGATCAAGTATGTGTTTGCATAAAATAGGTTATGCTTGTAAACACATTGAACATTCACCAAAAAAAAAAGAAAGAGACTATAAGAAGTTAAGCATTTGATGAGTTAATAGCAGTCATGCTCTAAGAAAGCTAGCTTTGTTGTAAAGATTCCTTCAAACCTTTATGTCAGTATTGGTTAGAACTTGTTGAAAAGGACCTGAGTTTTAAATTTTGTGCTGAAGTAAATGTAAACAAAACACATTATCAAATAGTTTATTGGCTGTTGCATTTAAAACATGCTAAATTTGTCTATATCATTGCATAGGGTCATTTCAGTGAACCTTTTCTTTTGCATTTTTCTGCAGAGGTTTTTGAAGAAGTCTTGGAGATTGTTTCATATATGACCTTCTTTTCTCCGACTATATCCTTGGATATGTGGAGCCTTTGGCCTTTGATGATTGAAGCGTTAGCTGATTGGGCAATAGACTTCTTTCCAAGTATGATTCGATTTAGTTTCTTCTTTTCTTAGTTCCTTCTTTCAATTTCCATAGCTGAATGTAGGAATTGTTAACTAGACTTTATAACTCAGCAGTGTGAACATTTTCTTCATATTTAGTCATTAGCTGAAATTCTTCATGGTCAACATCATGCTAAGCTACGTTGTGATACTATTTGCTTATTGAAAAGCATTATGTCAGATGTTACTGATCTGAAACTTGTGTTTTATGCGCCTCACTCCAACATTGCCAAATAAATTGTGAATATTTGTCTCGCATTTGCTGATAGAATTAATTGTGGTTGTTAACTTGCTTTCTAAAGCATATGTTGAACTTGCAAATCCTAGAGTTAACACGTTTACCCAAAACGATCTTCATTGATGAAGTTTTGATAACTGAAAGAGTTTCTAAGACAACCATCCCTAACTTTGAGATCAGATTGCCACTGCAATGTAGACATCCAGATATGTTTATGATAGAATTTGGACAGTTCATTTATGTTGGCTGTGGTAGGTTCGTATGAACATATTACATTATAACAACAGAAAGTGGGAAGTTTTATGTTCATTTTCTCTCATCTAATTTTAATTTATCATTATTTGTTTTTCACTTCATCTATATTTTCTCTCTCTTTTTTGTTGATTCATGCAGATATTTTGGTTCCTTTGGACAATTATATATCCAGGGGAACTGCACATTTTCTTACTTCCAAGCAACCAGACTACCAGCAAAGTCTTTGGAATATGATTTCATCTGTGAGTTCCTTTTTAGTCATAAAAGCTGCTTGTAGATGGAAAACAGTCAAGGGAAAATGAAAATGAACTATGCTTTCTTCAGTTTTTTAATTTTCTTGCAATTTTAAAATCGTACTTTATGTCAGTCCCTTTGGTTTTTATAAGGCCTATGTTATTTGCTTCTTCTTTGGCAGATTATGGCAGATAATAACTTAGAGGACAATGATATTGAGCCAGCCCCAAAGCTGATAGAAGTAGTGTTTCAGAACTGTAGAGGGCAGGTGGATCATTGGGTTGAGCCATATTTGAGAATCACACTTGATCGATTGCGTCGAACAGAGAAATCACGTTTGAAATGTCTCCTTGTACAAGTGGTAAGGTGTCAAGACCTAGCTGTATTTTTCTGCATGATTATGTCATACTTCATATGCTCATGTCCTGTAAATATTACACATTCGATGTTTTGCAAGTTGCTTTACTCTTCCATCAGAAATACTTCTTTTATTCCTGAAAACAGCTTTGGCCTGTAATTTTCTAACTCAATGCTGGTCTTCTTTAACCCAGATTGCCAATGCAGTCTATTACAATGCAGCTTTGACACTCAGCATATTGAATAAGTTCTCTGTTACAACAGAAGTGTTCAACCTTTGGTTCCAGTTGTTGCAACAAGTCAAAAAGAGTGGTGTGCTGGCCAATTTTAAGCGGTATGTACTTTTGTATTTGCTTTGATCATTTTCCGTTTCACTACATGCAAGCCTTAAGCAAAATATCATTACTTCTACAATGTATTTTTCACCTTGGGTATCATCTGGCTGTGACTTTATTATCTGGTTTCTACAGGGAACATGATAAAAAAGTGTGCTGCTTGGGCCTTACATCACTTCTGGCACTTCCTGGGGAACAGATAGTTGGGGAGGCTCTTGGGCGTGTGTTCAGGGCCACCCTTGATCTCCTAGTTGCGTACAAGGATCAAGTTGCAGGTTTCTATTTCTATTTCTCTCTCTCTCTGTATAGGGTGTGTGTGCATAAGCTTATGCGAGCCTATTGTGTGTCTCAATTTGCAATCTTTTCCTGATCGTGGCTTTGCCTTGCTGTCTTTCGGAGGTTTTATCATTTCATCTTTCTCTGTTATTCCTGGATTATCCCATGCATTATCTGTGAGCAGAAGCTGCAAAGGATGAGGATGCTGAAGATGATGATGATATGGATGGTTTCCAGACTGATGATGATGATGATGATGCTGATGGTTCTGACAAGGAAATGGGAGTCGATGCTGAGGATGAGGATGAAGCTGATAGCATCAGGCTTCAAAAATTAGCTGCCCAGGTCTGAATTATTTAGATCCTTTAAGTTTATTATTTGATGCTTTGCTTCTATCATAAGTACCATAATTTGGGACAAAAAAGAAGAGAAAAGAAAGCTCCTTTTTTGGTTGGCAAATAAGCTAAACTCCTGAGAATATGCCCTTGGGGAGTTTCTAGCTACTCTATGGACAGGAGGGTTAGAACGGTGAACTTCAAATATTAATAATAATGCCGTCAGCCCATGACTATTTAATGAGCTTGTATTTTAGGACGTCTATGTAAATAATCCTATTAATATATTTCCTTTCATTTAATGAGTTTCTGGACTCTCCGATCATGTATTTGACTCCACCTGACTTTGTTTTCTATAGGCTAAGGCTTTCCGTGCAAATGATGATGACGACGACGACGACTCTGATGATGACTTTAGTGATGATGAAGAGTTTCAGTCACCAATTGATGAAGTAGACCCTTTTGTTTTCTTTGTTGACATTGTCAAGGGTAAATGTTTGTTCTGGCGTTAATCTTTGTTTCTTTGCATCTCCTCTTTTTGTTGATTTTTCCACGACGATGTCTGAAAATTGGGCTTTTTTCTTCCCTTCCCCAATTTTGTATCTAGCTTTGCAAGCATCAGATCCTATGAGGTTTCAGACTCTTACGCAGACCCTGGATTTCCATTATCAAGCTCTTGCAAATGGTGTTGCTCAGCATGCTGAACAGAGGAGAGCAGAGATTGTAAAGGAGAAAATGGAGAAGGCATCTGCTGCGACTGCTGCTCCTCCATCATGAGTTACAGTTTTGGATTGAATTTTCGGTTCTTTGCTATGAGTTCTTCGATAATTCCATTCATTTAGAATTGGTTTTATGAAAAAACCAAGAGTTGCTTCTGGTCCATTCAAAGCATTCATTGGTTCATATGGTCTTGAAGGCAATCAAACCTCTGAAGGTTTGAGGTTCAAGTGCATGGAGCTTTGTGTCTATAAGTTATCAATCATCTGCAGAACGCGGGATTAGGGAACTCAGAGTTTGCCACTTTTGTCACGTCGTGATTTTGGTTTAAGTCCGATGAGTCTGGCAATTCTTGGCAGAAGAAGATGTCCAGTCTCAAACAGTTTTTATTGTTTCCATGTAGTCCTTTCTATTTGCTTCCTTTCTTATTCTTCCTCACCGTTTCTCTTCCCATCTTTTCCATTTTTTTGGGGGGGGTCTTCACATTTTCAGTCATTCTATTAGTCAAAGTTCTCCCCGATCGGTTCTTTCCGGGAGTCCGATCTTCTCCCAGAAGTGACGGGGAGGCTCCATGCATATATGTAATGCCATGTTTAATTATTATACGGCCAATATAATTAGGGTTTTTGTATTGGTGATTTTGGTGGAAGTAGTAATCTACCAAAAAATTTTGCTTTACCCTTTCCCCTGTATCAATGTCACAGCATATTATTTTTCTTTGGGTTATGAAGATTTTTATTTTATTTTTTAAGCTTGAGAGATTTCTTTCTTTCTTTCGTTTTTTTTTTTTTTGGGTGGGGGGAGGGGGGGGGGACTTTGTTTGCCAATTTGTAAGAAAAACATATATTACGACAGTTATTCTTTATATAATGTTGGACTAATGAAAGAAATTATTCTTGGGATGATTGTCCGAAACGACCTTATCCTCTTCAAACCTCAGATCAGGTAATTTGCGTGATGTTTAGGTGGTGTAATTATGTTTAAGATATTATATGATTATATAAATTTTGATATGTTAATAATTCGTGTTATATAGATTTTGACATATTCGTGTGTATCATGTTGTGCTTATGTAATTTTGTGGTATTACATTTTAATTATTTTTTTCGTGTTATGTAATTGTATCATGTTTAAAGTTACTATATTTGTAAACTTGTTTAGTTACCCCGTTGGATTGGGGAGTAACTTTTGTCTTTTATGAAAATTTTTATAAACTGTTAGATAATTTAATTACTAAAAATATTTATAAATTGAGTTTGACTTAGATTTAAGCACCGTTACTTTGTAGTGTTTAACCTTTTTCTAAGGGCAGTTTAATGTAATCAACATTACTATTTTAATATTAAAATAGAAGTAAATAACAATTTAATTGTTGGGCTTAGGTTGACTAATGCTTAGCAGCTGGACATACACGTGGCAGATATTTGGATCTAATAATTAATGTGTTATCTCTGTTTTATTATATTATATTTATATTTAAAATATTATATATTTATATAAATTTTAATATATTTAAAATATTTGTCTATTAATATTGCGGTTGTTTTCTCTCGTATTTTGTTTTGTGTCAAATTTTTTTGTTTTAATGGTTTTTTTTTTTTTTAATGTCGGGATGGAAGAGCTTTAATGGGTATGGATACTTGGTTTATATGTAAAATTTTTTATTATGAATCATAAATAAATATAAATAATCATATATTTAATAGATAAATAAAGTGTTATCAAAACTCTCATATATATTTATCTTTTCCAGGCATTAATATTTTGAATCTTTGATCTACCTACTGTTAAGTTTGGTTGTATGATGAGATAGTTTCGGTTCATTTGAATTTAATTTTAAATAAATTTTTTATTAATTTAGATCGATTTAATATCGTGTGAATTAATATTTGATAATTAAAAATATATTTATTTTAATTTAATTATAAAAATATTAATATAAATATAAAATATTTTTATTAATTATAAATAATATAAAATAAATTAATTTATATTTATATTTAAATAAAAAAATAAATTTTTTTAAATTACGATTTAACCAGCAAGATACCTTTTATCTCTGCGCTAGAGTTTAGCTTTATTACGATTAGCTTATATCTTGATGTCTTTATTATTCGTTTTGAAAGTAGTGAAGGTTGGATGTCCACGTCAAGTAGTTTCCGTTGCCAGATTAAGAACACAACCACCAACGCAAAACGCAACTCCAGAAGTTGGTGGGATGGTCCAAAGCTATAAATTCCCAAAAATATTTATTATTATTGATCAAAATTTTTAATTACATATCGTCTCAATCCAAAACTTTTGGTAATAGTAATCTAATTAACTAATATGTTGTGTTTTATTAATATATTTTTTGAAGTGTTATTTGATAAATTAAAGAAAAAATAAGTATTGAATTTATAAATAATAAATTTGTATTATAAATATTATATGAGATATTAAAAAATAAAAAGTAATTTAAAATCTC
>JBBYHK010000012.1:18932798-18957613 GCA_038382065.1 Adansonia grandidieri
TAAATTAAAACTAATCAATAAAAAAGTTCAATAGAGTTCCATGGAATGATTATAGGTGTAACATATATCCATGAAAAAGGATGTTTTCAGGAGGTGGCAAATGAGCGAGCTTAGATCGGGCTACTTTCGGATTCAGGTTATTTTAGACTTAGATTCATTTCGGATTCGGATTATTTCGGGCTTAGATATTTGAGGATTCGAGTTTTCTCGAGTTTGGGCTATCTCAAGCTCGAACCATTTCAAATATAGGCTTTTTCAAGTTCAGATTATCTCAAGTTTGATTTGGTCGAGGTCGAGCGAGCTTAGATAGATTCAAAAAATTTTAAAAAATTTTAAGTTATATATTTTTTTAATTTCGATTGTAATAATTAATTTTATTTTTATATAGTGACAAAATTACTAAAATTAAAATTTTAAAAATTAATCAATATGTACATAAATATAAAATTATATAATAATTTTATTTATATATTGAGTGTTAATGAATTGTGTTTAATAGTATCTATAATTTTTAATATAATATCTTATAAATTCAAACAAAAGCTAAATATATAAGTTCGATATATATATACACACACATATATATATGTCTACTTATAGCAAAAATAAAAAAAAAATGTATATTTTGATACTTATTATTCTTACAATGATTATATACTTATATCTTTGTTAGTTTTTATACTATTTAGTATTGATATAATTAATAATTATATAAGAATATTTTTTTTATAACTGAGCTAAATTAAATATAAAATAGCTCTAAATAAAATAAAAGTAAAAAATCTTTGGGTTATATTTAAAAAAGTCATTAGAATTAAACAAATATATATAACGTTTTACTCTTAACTCAATAATTGATGGTGTTTTTATTTACTTAGTCTAACAATTTTTAATTTAATTTAATTTAATTTTATCATATTTTTTAGTCTATTTATGATAATTTTTTAAGGTTGCATTTGAAAATTTGGATTTCAAAAACAATGTCAATTATGAAATAAAAAAGTTAAATATAACATTCATAATTATTGCTCAAATTCATGGATTTATTTAATTTTTTTTAGTGTGAACTTAAAATGCTTATAAATATTTGTGAATTTGAAATTCATGTTTTTATACGTTTCAAATATATAATCATATTAAATCATAATTATATGAATTACATTCTCACAATTTAATAGTAAATGAAATCCAAAGTTTTAAATTATATAATATTGATATAATTTTAATATTTAATTATTTTAACTAACATTAGATATATCAATTACTTATTTGAGTTACTTTATTAAATTAAATATAATTACTAAGTTTTATAAAATAAGTAATTTATCAATTTGTAACTTTTAATTTAATTGCATATTTGATATTAGATGAATTTACTTTTTGCTATAGGGATTTAAAATGTACAAAACTAGATCTATATCACATATAATATGAGATGAGTTTATTTTTGGGTGGGATTAGAGAAGTTTATACGAGACTTAATGTTTATGATTATTAAAAAATAATAATTTTGATATTTCATTCTTCAATAATAGTAAAAAGATATATTAATATTTCAATTACTATAATTTTTTAAGAATTAACATCTAATATGGATGTTAGACTTACAAACAAATAGAAAAATTATATTACATCTCATAATGCAAAAATATTTAAGATTAAAAAACTTTATTTGTTTGATTTTAAGAATTAAAAAATATATTTTGTTTGGATGTTCTATTGTTTAATTTAATTATTTAATTTTTTAAATCTTTTATATTTTGATTTAGAAAAGAGTATTTTTATTTTCAAGTAAATTTAATATTTTATTTTTGTTGAAACACTAAGAGAAATATGATTTAAAGTTAAATTTATTATTATCGTATTAGTATTACACAAAACATCGAGTTCAATCATATGTTAAAATTATAATATTATTTTTATATATTCGATTATTACTGTATTAAAATTAAAATTTTAAATATGGAATAAGTATAATAATATATTGTACATGATTATTTTATAATAAATTAAATGTGATATTAATAATACCATTTTTTATTTTTTATGATTAATTATTATGAATATAATAATGATAGTGCTAAAAACTATTTAATTCATATTTAATATGTTTCAAATAAATTTTATTTCACAATCTAATTTAAAGTTTCACTATAATCACATCATTGACAATGTATTATTAATAAAATTTTATAATAATTATAAACACTTTTTCATAAATTAAATATTTTTATTTAAGAAAAAATTTGATCATTATTTATACTTTTATTAGAAATAAAATCACATAATTATAGTTCGAGTCTTTATGAGTTTCAGGTCATATTGGTCTCGGGTTTGAGTCTTAACGGATTCCAACTTTTACATGTTTTGGGCTTTTATGGGTTCAAATTTTTTTTGGATTTAAATTTTCGCCAGTTTGAATTTTTTTTTATTCAGATTTTTTAGATTGATACCCTTAACATTTTAAGTCAACTTGGATTGGATTTGGTGTCGAATTGAGTAGGGCGAACGTTTGAGTTTGGGCTTGCTTTACCAACTCCTAACAAGAACTAGTCAGAAATAGATATATTCAATTTGTTTACAAATATTTATATGAGATTTATTTATCTCAATTATCTCATAATCAAACAAATTCTTAAAATAAACATGGCATTATTACAATGCAACAAACTCTCCCTAACAAAATAATTGAAGTTAGATTATTTTTAATTATTTTAAATGGCTATCTGGGAAATTTCAATTAAAAAAAATTAAAGAAGCAAAAGTAAATTTTAAATGAAAATTATTTCTTGTGACAAAAATTAGTGATAGATTTGTCATAAGATAATGATGACATCAATATTCCATCACAAAAATTGTCTCTACAGTGGAAATGTACATCACAATTATAAAAATCATAAATAGTGACGTAATGTAACGACGGAGTTGTGATAGATTTAATTAATTTAATTATTTTACTAAATTTTTTTTTTTTGATAATTGAAATAAATTTTGTGATAGCTTCTGCAATAGAAATTATGTCACTAAGTTGTGATAATATATTTGTTACGAACCATTCCTTCACATGGATTAAAAACATACATAGTAACGATCTTGTAACAAATTTAAACCTAATTCAAACCGAAACAAAAATATAAAAAAATTTGGACTAAAATCCGACTAATAAATACCCTTATCCATGACGAAAGAGGTAAGATTAAAGCAAAATAGAACATTGACATGAATCTCTTTCACCCGAAAATGTATATCAAAAAACCAAAAGGTAAATTAAAGACACATGCCTTTCCGAGCCCAACCCAAATTGGATAAAAGAATTCCAACTGATGAATCCAAAAGTAACTTAGAAACTTTAGGAAAATTAAACAACCCAACCCAAATAAAACCTAAATTAATTTGATTGTTTAAGAGAAGTTTAAAATATAAAAAGGAAAGCTATTATTAGTGCTTGTATTGGAGAAGGAATTTAAATCTCCAAATCTTGACCCGACACTCTAAACATCCAATTTCTTCTCACGCTAAATCCCCAATTCTTAAACCAAGTCTCTTCGCACTCTTGAAAATATTCGGAGAAAAGCAGTTGAATTCGAAATCGCTCGCCGTTTCGTCTTCTCAGGTTTTTCTCGCTACTTCTGCTATGCCTGATACATATATATATTTTTAGTTCGATCTTCACTTTTTTTTTTCTTTTCTTTTTTTTTTGCCAAGGAAATCTGTGGAAGTTGAGTTCAAGAGCAGTGGGGTATCAGTTGAGGATTCGGCTGGTCCAATTTCAAGCTTAAGCATAGTTCAAGAGCAGTGAGGTATCAATGACGTTTTTGGTTTTCAATTTATGAACAAGGTCGTGTGCCGAAACCGAAACAATGAGCAGCAGCAGAAGGTAAGAGTTTTTCTCTCTTTCTTTTTTTTTTCCCCTCGATTTATAGCTCTGCTGATTGCTTTGATCATCGTCAATTTTCTGTTTAATTTATTTTTCCTTGATAGATTTGCTGAAGAACTTTTTTTTTTAATAATTGCACGGTAAGAATGAGTGAAGGACCTATGTAGTAATTTCTTAGACACATGTATATACGTCTATTTATACGTATGTTTGTACCTAAACAAACAACTGCTTGCTATATATTTGTGTATAATATGTAATGTCTATAAGTATATACTATGTACTTATGTATGTGCATAGCTGAAAAGTCAATTGCAGTTACTCTGTTTTTTCTCTGTAAACTAGTAATCAGTTATCTTTGTTTTGGTTTTTGAGTTGTTGTGATTCTTGAATGATTTGGATTGATTTTGGATTATTTTAGAATATTTGGATTATGAATTATAATTATGATGATGGTTATCACTTTAGCTGAATTTACAAGCAAACAGCACCAATATATAACTCTAGCCCCCCCCCCCCTTTTGTCCATTTTTCAGATCTGGATCTTGATTTTTCCTTATGGCTCTAATCTATATATAGCTATATGCTTTACCTTGTTATTTGTTTTTATTTCTGACAATACACTTATAGGCCACTGGATTTTACTTCCTGCTTAAACATGCCATGCATGCATCCTTGGGAGAATCTTCAATGAGGAACTTTATTAGTATCCTTAAAAATGGAGTGAAATTCTTGCATTTTTACCTCTATTCTTACTGTGAAAATTGTACCTCCATGGATCGAGGAAGAATAATGGAGGAAACAAACTGTTTCAACCTTTAATTGATACTTAGAACTATTCAATTAAAGATTCAGCCCTTGAACGATTGACTTATTTACCATTTTGGTAGCCTCTCTGTTTGTACACTCAAATGCAGTGCAAGCCAGATCTAATCAACTGCTTCGGAAATAGCTATTAATTCGTTGTTTTCTGAATTTAAAGATTTAATCAAGATTTGTTACACTTGAAACTGGTGGCTTGGAATGATAGAAAATTGAATAAAGGATAATAGATAATAAATGTATGTAAATATGTCTGCATTCAAGTTCACGTAAATGCATGTGATGCAATGATAATTAATCATATTTAGCATCACGGAGGAGAATGATATGGTGGCCAACTCCTCTTTGATTTTAGGAAATGGGGTGAACTAACTTATTATAGACCATGTGCAAGGTCCAAGAAACATTATCAAAGTCTAGCGAATTGAATGCAGCAAGTAAAGATGAGTTGCCATCTTTTTGATTAGCCTATAATTTTATTTATAATCTCTTAATATTTGCCTTTTAAGGACCAAAGCTGGAGCTTTAAACCAATAGTTTCGTTTCATATAGGCGGTATTTCTAACTGGTGCATTTCTTTACACCTTTAGTTTAATTTGGCAACATCACTTGTTAGAGTTGACTATTGTTATTCTTTTGAAAAAAAACACAAAAAATTATTAAATTCAAGAAAATGCATCGTATAATGTTCTTCTAATGATATTGTTAATGATTTGACCATATAATTTATTGATCTAGATGTTACAATATCATTGATGATGAAATTTAATATTATATTATTTGTAGGCATTTTTTTTCATTTAAGAATTCTAGAAAAAAAGAGTAACTATTTCTTGTGATTCTTTTATGCCTAGAAACGAGTAACCATAAATTGTTCTGCTCTTGCTCCACTCTTGCTTTAGAAATTGTATTGTTCTGTTTTTATTATTTTTCATTTTACTATCTTGTTCTTAAAGTGTAATAAGGCAATAAGATAAATGGATTTTATATGTGGTTGTTGGATTGTGAGATTTAAATGGTTTGCGATGTAGTGAAATACTAACATAGAAAAATGTTCTTACTGATTGTAACAAATGTTATTATTATCCTGATTTGGCCTAGCTCGAACTTGGCCTGAATCCGGCCTATGAATAGGCCTACCATTAACCAATACCAGCTTAGAATAAGTGATCAATAAAAGAAATTTTAGAAATGATGGTGACTAAATCAAGTTTTTCATAATTGAGTGGTTGAAGTAAATAATCGTAAAAACTTTAAACGTGTAATTTATCCAACAATAAGAGTTGGAGGAATTTGGCTAAATTTGGAGACATAGTGGTGAAAGAAAATAAAAAATTGTGGGCCTGAGCACAATCTGCAAAGTATTTTTATTTTTATTTTAGTTGTTTTATGGTTGTTTAATTAAATTGATTTGGATGCTGATGAGCAATGAGAAAATAATGAGGTTCTTGAGAATAAAGTTATTTCTCATTTCTCATAAAATGTTTTTATTTTGCAATTTACTCTTTATATTAAAGCCAAATTACAAATGAAACCCAAAAGGATGTAAATTTTTTTCGGTTAAAGACCTTTAAAACTTGATTATTGCAATTAAGGGTCTATTTAGATCTCGGTCAAAGACATCATGTTATGTTAGATCTCTCATTTTATGACCAAACCCCAAGCATTCAACACATTTACTGGTTAACATTTCCTTATATTTATCTTCTTGATCCTAATTGTTGTTGATGGTGAAAGAGGAAAGTCGACCAAGGCTTGGGTCATTCTAAAAATGCAACGGCTTCGAACTCTAAGGTAGCTTATTTAGGAGATTTTAGCAATAAATAATGCTTATTTTATCATCTTGGTTGATATCATATTTTAGTTTTCTTGATAAATGATAAAGGTTAAATGTCTATTTTTAGATGGAATCTGATGAGATTAAGTGATTTTTCTAAAGAACATGGGTCTATGACAGGGAGGTCTTCGAAATTTGATACCGAAAATTAGTGATTCAAACTATAAGAGTTCTTCATCTAAATGCAAGTGGGATAAAATTGAGAAACTTAACCACGACTTGGGGGCTTTTTTTTATTTTTTTATTTTTTATGATATCACTTGTGTGTTTTAAGAATGAGCTACCCTATGGCCGACTGATACTTCCCTTCAATTTCCATGGTATGCTTAACCTTGGATGAGCACATGAAAGGAGATGATGTGTATATAATTTTAAAAGTTTTTATATTATTGTCTGATTGCATCGTAAATTCTTATCTTTGATTGACAGCTTACTCAGGTTGTTAGATTTTTCCTGTTTTCCATTTTAAATGCTGTTTTACTATGATTTTCATGCAATTTCACTCTGATTCAACTCACTATGATTTTTTTTTCTGGACAGCTTGTTGAGAGAAGGAACTGTACTAGGTGTGCTATGAGGCCAGTGTGTTGAAAGCTTCTAGGCTGTTCTGTTGTTAAATTCAGGTTTGAATCTCTCTATCCCTTAAATCAACTAAACTAGCCAGAGGACATGATATATATGTAAAGGAAGAAAAAAGGAAGAGAGAGAAAGTATGAGTACAAAGTAGTGTCACATGCAAAAATTGGAACTTGTTAATTCAAGCAAAACACATTGTTAGTAAACACAAATTGGCCAGTATAACTTTATTAAACTGTTGGTTGCTTCCATTTCCTTTTTCTTGTTGATATCCTGAGATTGCAAGGCTGATATTATCCCAATAGACTGATATTCATGTTCCTGCTGCAATGCCTCAACCCACTTATCATCTTTCCATTGTTGGGTTTAAGATTGATATTACTAGTTAGATCTTTGAACTACATAAGTTTAAATTTAGGATGCCTAGTTCTTTGACTTACAAGCACCACGGTTAATTAATAGCACCAAATGTGATCAATTTTTTGAAAGTTTATTTATTGTTCTAAATTTGAGTTTAAGATCATACATTGACTTTTATATTTTGGCTGCAATTCATTCTCTTAATCCAACTATTACTTATTCAACACAATGTGACATTGCCCAACAAAAAAATTGATGCATCCCGTAAATCTTCTGCTGATTTTTTTCATCCCAAAAATAGGGGTACATAAGCTTGGTCCACAATATAAATCTATGCTGCAGTTTCTTGTGCTGAGAATTTCACCTAACTTTAGAAAATTTGAATGAAGAGTGATGCACCATTTTACAGACATAAAATGTGAGTGAAAACATACCAAAATAATTTCCATTAATAGGCCTAGTTGATTTATGTTTAAACTCACCGAATAAGGCTCTGAAGCGAAGCTTATTTTCACATAATATCTAACACATGCAAACAGCTAACATAGTAAAGCTAGCGGCATGAAAAAGACAATGGCATCACATATGGTAACGTACAAGCTTTGGAATTCTAACAAGGACCTTGAAGGGAATAAGATTGGCCCTTTAATAATTCTTCCTCTGATGTTAGGTGCATGAGTTGAGCAGAATTAAGCTTCGTGTGATCTAAATCAACAACTAAGTAAAGCTTCTTTTGATTTAACAAAAATTTCATGCCTGTGCTGTGTAATTGAGCAATTTCATCGTTACCGAGCCTTAAACCCTGTAAGGACAATTGTTTCCCACATTTTAGTCCAGAGACAATAAATGAAGGGCACTGCTAAATATTTCTATTTCTCATTTGTATGATAGGAAATAAATGCTTGGAATTCCAGCAAAAAAAAAGTTTTCTGTGACTGATTATAGCTTATCAGAAGCATATCATGCCTCAACACCTAAAAATTTAAAATAAAGAAATAGCAACAGATAGAAGAGATGATTCTTAATTTGAAAGAGTGAAGACCTTATGGATATGTTCAAATGTTACACTGGATTCATCATCCAACCTTTATGTGAGATTAGTGAAGAAAGTAAAGCACTGGAAAAGGCTAGAATATATACTATAAGTATGTAAACCTTTTCTCTCTGTTAAATATTCTAGAATACTCAAAAAATCCAACTATAAAACGTTAAAATGATGTCATTTTGAAATTAGAAGAAATATTTCTCCTATTGAGTGCAATGCCGGCTGAAGCACCTCAAGCTCTTCCCTCCATTATCAGACCAATATTTTTATTAAGAGCCGAATTTTATTGAATATTTCTTTTAAAGACAAAACCTACCACAGCCAAATTCAATTGTGTTGACAAGAAAGAGTGAGCTAGGGAGAGGGAGAAATGCCTTAGGTGAGAGCGAGGCACAAATTAGTTGTGGGCCCAAAATCAACAGTTACAGTTTCAGTGATTTTTTTGTCAAGAATTACTTGATCTTATTTATTCTTCCCCGTCATTTGCTGAAAACATGAATGTTATCGATCTCCCCTTTGCTGGAAAAATATTCGTGCCCTTTTGATGATGATGATGATGATGATGATGATTATTATTATTATTATGTCAATGTTTGAATTAAAGAGTTTTATTTGGCTCTTTAATTTTGCAGATGAGTTTCGTAACTGATTCCCCAGTACACTCATCTAGCAGTGATGACTTTGCTGCATTTCTTGACGCTGAGCTCGAAGTTGGTTCTTCAGGCTCATCACCTGATGAACAGGACAATGGAGAGGAAGAAGTTGATGCTGATAATAATGATAATGATAATGAAGATGATGATGATGATGAAGAGGAGGATGAGGATGACGATGACCTTAACGCTCAAAGGTGCATTTTCTAGGAATGTTAAACTTTTAATTTTGTTAGCGTTACTATCAAAGAAAAAATTGAAGTGATGAATTTTTTTTTATTTTGCAAATAATTACAAGTGAGCACATTATTAACTTTGTGTTTTAATGGTCGTTGTAGAAAGTTTTACTGTTTTATTTTATTATGCTGTTCTAACAGTATATGTATATTTTCATTTTCTTGCATGAAACTATGCTAATTTTAAGATCCTTGACTTTTTTAAAGAATACACACAGCATATGCTTTTCCTTGGTTGATTCTTGTAAATTTGTGTTATGGGTTTCAATTGAATCCTCCTTGGATAGATATAAGTTAATACATTGATAAATTCAAGGAAATATTTAAAAAATTTTCAAGTTTGTTCTGATTGATTTGAGAGTTAAGACCTACTATAGTGATGAATTTTGTGGCAATTTGGTTCAGTTCTTGGCAGAAATGAGGATTGATTATCTTAGCATCTTATTTAATGTATCATTTGACATTTGAATTGAGCTTGCTGCTTATATCCCTTTTTCTCTATAAATTTCACTGGTTAAACTTAATGTTTTCTATAAATTTAACATGCAGGAAGAAAAGGTGCAAGACTGAGAAGTTGCAAGACCGAGAAGAACTGCAAGGGTCAACCTCTCAGAGTTTGATAGAAGAAAAGTCAGGTAAACTTCCTTAATTTGGTTGGCTGCCCCTTTAGTTTATTTGAAACTTGGAACCCTTCTACTCCCCGAACTTCAGCACAATTAACTACCTACAGCTACAAATGACTTTTAGGAGATACAACAAGAGAGCAAGTTGGCTGGAACTAGTCTATTCTTAAATTTTAATCTAGTACTGTTGATAAATGCTCAAATAGGACGTTTCTGTTTTAGATGGATTTTCTTACTGAAGCTTTCCATGTTTTAAAATCTCAATTGGCTTTATTTGTTGAGCTTCATGGAAGTTGCTTCTGAATGAATCTGCAAAACTGATGCGGATGCATCCTCACATGCTCTCTCTCTTGGACTTCTTGTTATCTTAGAAACTACTACCGAAAACACCTACAAGAAAAAAGGCTTTTGCATAAGAATTGATATCTGTGTCTAAAGATGTAAAAGCATGTCTACCGATGATGTTGCATTTCATCGTATACCACTTTGATATTTGAATGTACTGTTACAAAAGAAAATGAGAAAAGGCTTACACTGCATTTATCTGGCATATAAGTTTAATTTCAGTTTAGTGCATTACTTTCTTTGCTAATTTCGTGTTTTATACATGCAGAAGTATCCTTAAAGAAGGATATATGTACACATCCAGGTTCTTTCGGACAAATGTGCATCCTTTGTGGGCAAAGGGTGGATGAGGAATCCGGTGTAACATTTGGTTATATACATAAGGTGAAACCATCTCTTCTATCTGTCATTCTTTGAAATGATGGCTTCTGAAATCAACTCTTCTGTCTGCCACTGTTTCTTTATTTTATATTTTTTTGTGTTGAGGTATGGTGTGTTTCTGATTAGTTATGATCAGTCACAGAAAGTTTTTCTCTGTAATTCGAAGCATTTATTTCAAATCATACAGATGAGAATAGCAATAGTTTGTCGTGCTCTTATTGATTGTCTTTATGCTAAGATGTGGGAATGATTTTACTGGCAGGGTTTGAGGCTTGGTAACGATGAAATTGTTCGCTTACGCAGCACAGACATGAAAAATTTGTTACGTCATAAGAAGCTTTACTTAGTTCTTGATTTGGATCACACACTGCTTAATTCTACTCAACTCATTCACCTAACATCTGAGGAAGAATATTTGAAGGCCCAATCTGATTCTCTTCAAGGTATGTTTTGTTAAACTGTTTTAACTTCTCCTGCCTTACACGTTGTGGTAGCGTAATTGTTTGAATTCCAATGCTTTGTATGTTTTTATATGAGATTCTATTATCTTTTTTAGTTCACTAGCTTTATTATTTTAGGTGTGTGCATGCGTTACATATTATGTCAAAATAGGGTTTGCTTCAAAGCTTGATTTGGTGGTTCTAAACATAAATCAACCAGGCCTATGAGTGGAAAATATTATGGTATGTTCTGACTGACATTTTGTCTGTAAAATGGTGCATCAATTTTTACTTAAATTTCTAAAGTTAGGTGAAATTCTCAACAGAAGAAACTGCCACATAGTGCTTATATGTGAACCAAACTTATGTACGCTTATTTTGGGATTAAAAAATCAGGTGAAGTTTACAGGATGAATCAATTTTTGCTGGGAAATGCCGTATTGTGTTTAATAAGTAACACTCGGATTAAGAGAATGAATTGTAGCTAAAATATACAGTGAATGTATGATCTTAAACTCTAATTTAGAGGTATAAATTAACTTTTAAATAATTGATCAAATTTGGTGAACTGGTCGGGTTAATTTACTGTGATGCTTGTAAATCTGAGGAGTCCAAAATATAGAACTATGTGGATACAAAATTCTAACTGGTAATATCAAGCTTAAACCCAACGAAGAAAGATGATAAGAAAGCTTAGGCTTTACATTTGGATAATAAATATTTATCAGTCTATTGGGTAATATTGGTCTTGCAATCTCAGGAAATTACCTAGAAACAATAATTATAAGAAACCAACAGTTCAATTAAGTTATGCTGACTAATTTCTGTGTAGTGGGTTTCAATTTTCGCATTTGACTTTTATATATATATATATATATATATCTGTTAAAGTAATGGAGTAAGACATCATTTTCTCAAAAGGATCAATTCTTTTGATTGCATGATACAATATCATGTCCTCTGGCTAGTTTAATGGATTTACACTCCTTGTGCTATCTGGGCTTCTTGGACAGATGTTTCAAAAGGCAGCCTCTTCATGTTGGATTTTATGCATATGATGACCAAATTGAGGCCTTTTGTTCGTACATTTCTCAAAGAAGCGAGTGAAATGTTTGAGATGTACATTTATACGATGGGTGATAGACCCTATGCCTTAGAAATGGCTAAACTGCTTGATCCCCGAAAGGAGTATTTCAACGGTAGAGTGATTTCAAGAGATGATGGCACCCAGAAACACCAAAAGGGCCTTGATGTGGTGCTAGGGCAAGAGAGTGCTGTTGTGATCCTTGATGACACAGAAAACGTGAGTTCACTTTTAAATTTTTAATGAGCTGACATTGCTATCTAGTTTTGGTTGGAAGCGTACTTCAATAAGCAGTTGATTATTTTGTGTGAATTTTCCCAGAATGTTTTCGTTTGTTGATTTTCTTTTTCATTTTTTAACAAAAAATTACATAAATTAAAAAATAGGTCTTATACATGGTTGATGATCGGTCACTAAGAGTATATGTTGCTCCAACTTTGCATATTTCTTGAAGTGCTCGTGTCCAATGAATATCTGAACATGAGTATGGGGATATGACCCACCAAATACATGGAAAAAGTTTGAAAAAAAAATTGAACCTAACCATGTCGGACAGATACTGACACTCACACCCGAATGAGTAACATAGCTAGAGTTCGTATCTGTCCTGGGTATTTAAAGGAGAATATGGAGTGATGTGGATGGAGGAAATTTGATAAAAGCATCAAAAACATTTGAACAATTTTTTTCACTTGGAAGGTTGATGTATTTGTTTCCTTCACTTATTTTAGGCATGGATGAAGCATAAAGACAATTTGATACTGATGGAGAGATATCATTTCTTTGCTTCGAGTTGTCAACAATTTGGCTACAATTGCAAGTCTCTTTCTCAGTTGAAAAGCGATGAAAGTGAGCCAGATGGAGCGCTTGCTTCTGTTCTTAAAGTACTTAGGCAAATCCATCATATTTTCTTTGATGTATGTATCATTTCTTGTAGACGTTACTTTTCTTTAAGTTGTGTTGCCTTGTAGTTTTATTCGATTTTATTTATTTTAAACTTCTTGCAGGAACTCGATTCGGATCTTGCCAGCAGAGATGTGAGGCAGGTATACTTTTTGTAATGACTTTGAGATCTATGTTACAACGACTCTTCATTTTCCCTAGATAACCGTACCCGACACTTGTATGTGACACATATTTGGAGATGGGTACGAGAATATGATTCTCCGTATATATGAAACAATAGAGAAAAAATTGATCATACCCATACAGGCACATTACCCAATCCGACACCTATGCTACTCGGACTTAGGTGTTAATGTCGGATACAAGTATGCGTTTGATATGGGTATTTCTATTTCTTTGCCCTTGTATTTGGGGGGTTCTTAGAAGGTCATATTCTTGTACTCATGTCTTGATATGCGTCAGACAAAGTTATGTAAAGAAAAATGAAGAGTTAGCAACATAGTTTGACACTCAGCCTAAATCTGAACAACATAGCCTAAGATTCAATATGTGCATGTTGCTGGTTTGAACTTTTTAAAATCTCACATTTAGATGCAACTCTAGCTACTAGACTTTTTGTTGAGCGAATATCATTTTTGCTTTCGGAGGAGAGTAGTCATCTAGCTCAACTTGAGTTTTTCCTCTTTTGCTCCGCAGGTGCTGAAAACAGTTCGTTCGGAAGTGCTCAAGGGTTGTAAAATCGTTTTCAGCCGCGTCTTCCCTACGAAGTTCCAGGCCGATAATCATCTTCTGTGGAAGGTGGCAGAGCAGCTGGGAGCTACTTGCTCAACCGAAACTGATTCTTCAGTAACGCACGTTGTTTCAACAGATGCCGGAACGGAGAAGTCTCGTTGGGCGGCGAAAGAGAAGAAGTTCTTGGTCCATCCACGGTGGATAGAAGCTGCGAATTTCTTGTGGCAGAAGCAGCCTGAAGAAAATTTTCCCGTCAGCCAAACAAAGAATCAATGACCATGTTTCCATATTTAGGTTGGGAGGAATTCATGCGAACATATTTTTGTTGTTTAAACTAGTTCGCCTGATTTTCTTACTAGATCAGATTGACAGTTAATTGGTAACCGAAATTCCTGAAATGACTTTTATTTGCCTGTATACATTAACCCATGGTGACTTGGGAGGATTTCCTGCCCCACAGCAACTTAGAAGTATTTGAATTGACGGTTAATTGCTTGCAGAAATTCCAACAGGATTCAGGGTTCTTTCTATATTAGGATATATTTTTATATTCATGTTGAAATATCTATCAGATCGAATACTTCAAGATAAGAGAAATGGAACAAAATAGAATAAGGATTAATGTCATAATATGAGTTTGATTATAGTAATTTCAATTGAAATTATCTTGCATCAGATGAAAGAGGATAAAACAATTGTAAAAATCGAGTATAATGATAGTGATATTTTTAATTTTGTAATTTGTTGGATAAGCGGAATATTAGTATAAAATAATACGGAGACTCTATTATAGTACTTTTTTTTTTTGAATAATAAGAAACATAAATTTTAAATAATTATAAAAAAATTAGAAGAAAATAGATACGTTGTAGATCAATTAATTTTTGATTAAAAAGAGATTTGAAATAGTGAAATAGCCAAATCGGAACTCGGAAGGTAAAAATGGCGGCAACCAGCGACCTATTCATGGATTCGCTTCTGTCCAGTTTCGATCAAATTTACGAGGTAAATCCCTTTGTTTCTCTGTTTTGTGCTTTTTCAGTTGCTTGGTTCCTGAGTTAAGGTTGGAAATGGAGTTATCACTTGAATTGCAAAGGGTTAGACTTAGATTACTTGAAAACTTTTCCAATTCCCAAGCAGATTTCATTACATCAAATCTTCTCCTCATTTCTTCTTTTTTGTAATGAAGAAGTTGAAATGAATTTACTAGCTTTTTTTTTGGATTAATCAGGATTTCAAGAGGAGAATCGAAGAGATTCAGTTTCTGAAATCAAATTGGAATGCAGAAATAAAGAGAGGAGAAGCTCTTGAAATCACTTGTGACTCTCTAAAACAAGGTTGGTCCTTAATCTTTTTGATTTGTTCAAGGAAGGATCATAACCCGGTTAAGCTTTTCTCAACTGCCAGCTAGCCCTAGTATTTCTCTTGCTTTTAGTCAAGATTTTGTTTGGTAGGAAGGAAAATGAAGGGGAAGAGAAAAAAAAAGAAAGCGTTAAGATGAGAAATAGAGGGAAAGAAGTACATTGGGGGGAATAAGTGTAAATAAAATGATTAGTTTTTTCCTCTTAACATTATTGGCCAGATTGGATTTGAAGAGAATAAGAAGGTGCAAATCCACCCGTTTTCCATTTCTTCAGCTACCAAAAACGATGTAAATTTGGGGCAAGAAAAAAAAAAATTTTTTGGATAATTGTTGGGGCAGGAATTATGTACTGCTGTTTAGCATGTAAATCTACTCGAATACGTGTAATTTAGCATGAGAGATCTAGTTTAGCTCCTGTTATGGCTGTGTTAAAAGTAGGAGTCAATCCCCAGACTGAACCTCACCCTTGCTCCTAATAAATCTGTTGGAATTTGGATATCGGTCTTCCCCGGCACATTTCGTGGGGAGTTTGCATGTAGTGATTACTTTGGTTACATTACTTTTTACATTACATTGAACCAAAGGGCTCTAGTTTCTTCCCTTCTAATTTCCTATTCAACTTTGATGTTCTTCTTAAATAGTTCGTGTGAAGAGGATAGTTTGTCATAATGCTATAGCACCAATTTTTCTACAGTTGCACAGTGGAATTTTATATGTCAAAACTTAAATCAAACTTTTCCCCCCTTGTTGTAGATAATGTGCGACTGACAAAACTGTACACTGAGTCTTTGAACAATTTGGCTGAGCAGGTGCACCATTCTTTTATGTCCTTGGTAGCCTACACATCTTTTACAATTTTTATACCTAAATTTAATAATAAGAAGTTCAAACCAACTGTAGAGTTCGATTGTGTTATGAATTAAACATAACCACCTTAATTTTCTGAAACCAGCTTGAATGTCGTGCCGAATGCCAGAGATTGAAAGAAGAACTCCGGAGAAGGAGTGATGAATATCTGAGTAAAGAAGAGGTAAGTATCTTTGGTGCCAAACTCTTCATTGCTCCAAGTTAGTCAGGTACTCTAGTTTCTCAGTTTCTCTAAACTGTGTGAGTTCTTTTTAAGTCGTATAGTTGTCCCAATAAAATATGGTTGATTGAAATGCAATAGAAAACGTCTCCACGAAATGTCTTGTGGTGAATTCCCATCATATTGTTGGGGCCAAAGACAATCTTTTTAAACAATTTGCGTGACAATGAGAAATTGAAATCTCTGAGCAGGAACGTAGGAAGGTTATGGAATTGCTTAAGAAAGACCATATAAAGGAAGTTGGGGATCTAGAGGCTAAAGTCAGGTAAGTTTATAGTGAGTAAGTGGCTCCACGTGTTCCGTTTTTGTGGTTGTAAATATACTTTGCATTTTGTCAGAGGTCTTCTACTTGAAAAGGCAACAAATGAAGCAACCATAAGTCACCTGCGTAAAGATCTAGCAACACATGAAGGCCACGCACAAGTGCTATCAAGGAGGCTGGAGCAACTACATTCTGATGCGGAATCAAAATGTGAGATCCTAAGTTTAAAACTATTCAGGAATTCTTCAACCATATTTTGTTGCTTAATCTTATAGGTACTAAATATACTTTGACAGATCTTCTTGAGATTTTGGACTTAAAAGATTGTCTGCTGGCTGAACAAGAAGAGAAAAATGAGTTGAATAAGAAACTGCAGGATGTTGAAAAGGAACGTGAGTTTGTGGTTGCCTTTAAAAATTCAAGCAGTTCTTATGTCATTACTTATACATGTTTGAACATGCAGAATTATTGACAATTTAAAAGCTGACCCCTTTAATTTATTTG
Organism: Adansonia grandidieri; assembly: GCA_038382065.1. Taxonomy (NCBI): domain Eukaryota; kingdom Viridiplantae; phylum Streptophyta; class Magnoliopsida; order Malvales; family Malvaceae; genus Adansonia; species Adansonia grandidieri. The sequence continues at coordinate 18,949,932 of JBBYHK010000012.1, forward strand.
AGTAGAATCTGAACCAAAAACATCAGGTTTCTGACCACGAAATGCTCAATCCCCTAACACTGGGTTTTGATGAAACTTGTTATGCAAATTGTATCGCTTATGCATATTCATCTCCCTTGCCCAACACTATAATGAGGGTTTCATAATAAATCATAGTTGAGTTTGTAGCAGCTTAACTTAGCTTCGCTGCATAAGAAATTTGGTTTATTTTTGCTTTTCTATGAATTTCTGATCTCCTTGCGAGTAATGCCATAGATATGATTATAATGAGTTTGCTGCAGTATTAGTAAGCAGAACGAAGCTTGGCGAACAACAGCTAGATTCAGCTTCAAGTCGGCAAGTTGAAACGCTTAAGCTGAAGATTATGAAACTAAGAAAGGAGAATGAGATCCTAAAAAGAAAGCTTTCCTCTTTGGAAGAGCGTTAGAGGTGCAGTATCTCAAACTATGGCCCTCATGATTTGGAAACTAACCTGTTACCGATTCAAATTTATGCAAGTATAGTTTACTGCAAATATGTTAGAAAAGTCAAAGGAGTACTTATCATAGTCACAAGCCAATGCTTCAATCTTCTTTTAACCTATTTGACTGTGATACTATAGAAAATTTTTTGATGGGAAATAAGTACAGCATAGTTTAGTAAATCTATAAAATAAAAGAAAATTTCATTTAGTATGATATTTAAAATATTTTTATTAATTTTATTTTTTAAATTATTCACATATTCAATTGAAAAAATTACTATATATGAATTTAGTAGTTAATGATGCTAGTACTATATATGAATTGAGTCACAATGCTTTTTCTTGTATAAAATGACAAAATGTTAAGTGTAAGATATCCCATTTTCCTCCTATCTCAAATGAGTCCGTCTTTGATTTCCTTGGAAATCTTAAAGGTGTATGAATGGTGGTTGAGAAATATATTGGAGAAGAAGTGGGATTTTAAAGGAAGGGGTGAATTTTAAACTCCTTTAATTGTTTCCCTATAGTGACATAATTAAAGGATGTTATCTTTTTTTGTGAAAATGAAGTTCCTTGTTTTGTGTATGTGTGTGTGTGTGTGTGTATATATAATTGCATTACTAGAAGTTAATTAGCAAGGAATTACAATACCAATCCCAATTAGTGTTTGTGCAAACTAGCTAGTGACTCATTTTAAAGATTATGAGCTGCTTGTTGTTTTAAATTTTACTTTCTCAGGGCCAAGACTTGCTAATGGGGCTGAGAAGTTTACTTAGAAAATGAAATAAAACATGCCCAAAAGAAAAATGATAGACAATCTCGGTAGTGCCAATAAACATTATTTTATTTGATCATTTATTCTGCAATATTGCTTCAACCATATATGTATAACATATAAAGTACATGAATTATTCGTCAACAACTGAGTTCAGGGGATCATATTCCACTGTGGAATTTTATTACATATAACCCAGAAAACCCTATAGTTACCCCAGATGAATTCAATGCTAAAATTAGTGTCTCTTTTTTGGGCACCAGCCTCCTAAACAAGCTAGCCTTGGTTGTTTCACATCCTGGACTTTCACCCTTCCAATACCAACTGCATAGAAACACCACCGCAAGTTAATCACAAATGGGATCAAAGATACAACAAAAGCTGAACCTGGGATTTGTCCTAGTTGGTTCATGTAGTCACTCATTATGTCACTCGAGCTTGAGTGTGAGTGTCAGATATGGATATGTATCCGATACGGATATGTTCAGTTTTTCCTATGTGTTTCCATGTATCTGGAGGGTCATATTCTCATACCCACGTTCAAAAATGTGTTGGACACAGGTATCAAACATAAATACTTAAAAGAAAAATAAAAAGTCCAAATAACACAGCTTAGAAGATCAGAATTAGCTGCAACCCTTTTCTTTGTTCTTAGACTATTTGGTCACTTTTGTTAAAAAAAAAAAGGCTGAAGATTAAACATAAAATCAATCATGAAAAAGATTTTTGTAAATTATAATTACTTACTGTTGAGGAGTTTGCTCTCAGCCATGGTGATTATGAGAAGAAAAGATATCAGCAGAAGGAAGTTAAAGAGCATTGTTGCTTTGCTGTTAAGCCTAGCCATGATTATCAAATGTTTACAGATAGCAAGGTATAAACTCCTCTTATATATCTATATATATCTTGTTTTGATTGCCTTCTGAGAATGGTTAAACCTATATATAAGGATTAGCTTAGCTAGAAGAACAAAATAATTAGGAAATTACAAGAAATTGAGTCACGGAATGCTAATTTGATTTTTTGTTTTTTATCTTTAGAGAATTTGTCTCTCTCTCTCTCTCTATATATATTAATAATATATTTAAAACAACATGGCGGATCTTACAACTTAAGCAATGGAAATAATCGGAAAAAAAAAAAAAAGGCTGGCTTTTGTCATTTCATGCTTTTATTAATGAAGTTGTACTGATCATTTCAAAATCATCGGACACCTACAGTCTCGAATTTAAAGTTTGATTTAATTGATTTATATAATTATTTTAAAATATGATATATATTAAATTTAAAATTTATATTTTAATATTCTTAATCTTTCTTTTAATCTTTAGATTATGATTTCATAATTTTTTTATATGATTCATATTTGTTTAATTCGATTATCACATTTCATCGTCTATTTATATGGATCATGCACGTGGAGTTTTGAGTAAATAAAAAATGTTTAAAGTATTTGTTCGATATAAAGAACTTTTAGCCGTTAAATATATATTAAAAACACTAGTATTCTTGATAGATATGATTGAGATGTTGGATCAATTTGAAAATTTACATGCATGACGAGTACAATTATATTATTATATCTAACAATCGATTTGTTAATATTTTAAATGTATATAATGTTATAGTTTATATTTACACCGATATAAATGGATCCTCCTATGTGTATATATATGTATTTATATATAAGCATGTTCTCTCTCAACAAATATACTATTATGGATATTATTATTACCAGGGCATGAAAAGCATATCTTCTCTCCATTCTATTTTTCTTATCTGGATGTTCCAAAAATGTCATATATTTTCTTTTTTTTTTTTAAATGCAAATTTAATTAAGCATATCTGATCCATTGTCATCTTTATTTACAAAGACAATGCAAACAAGTTATTGTTTATGAGTATAAACGGATAGAATATATGAAGATAGAGTGCTGAGCTGAAACTGAATGGAGGCGAAGAGAGCCACTTTAAAACCGAGTAGTTGGATGGAACCCAACATTAAATATGATTATACAAATATAATAAGAATAAAATAATTAAAATAAAATATGACAAAAATACATATTTTTAAGTTTATATAATATGGATAATTAGCATATTAAATATAAATATAAAATATTTAAATTTGATTATAATATTACAAATTATATAAATATAAAGGTTGCAAAGGAGTAGAGAATGTTAAGATAATGAAAAAGGCAAATGATGCTCTAAGGCCCAAGCTTAAACCCAATCCTTGGACACTGTATAATGTAAGCCCAACGCTTGGGCCTTTCAATCGTTAATGGATTAGGAAACTAGAAAAGAGCCCAAAATAATTAAAAAAATTATCATTTTCAGTTTTTAAATAATTTAATCATTTTCGATTTATTCGAGAAAACTTTGACTATACTTCCTTATAAAATCAGTTGAATAAGTCGATTCGATTCAGTTTTTTTATTATCATTGTTTAAAATGGCTCTAAAAATATAATTAAAAAAGCCCTAAAAATTTCACCAGAATCTGAACTTCAACATAGAATATGATTAAATTCACAAATTAAAATTTTTATTAAAAAAAAGACTTCAAGATTTCATTTCTTCCATTGCCAACAAGTCAAAACCTGATTGACTATATATACACACGCACAGAGTCAATCATTTAATATTTAACATTTGCACAGACTTGAGCTTCTATTTTGGGCTTGAATGTTATAGGTGTTAGGCTTGTAATAAGTTCAAAATGTATGTATTTTAATTCTCGAAAGTTTTATTTCAATGGTAAGGAAAGTCACTCAAACTTTAGATTTATAAATTCAAGTCTTACTTTGTGGTTCTTCCAATTCTAATTTGTTGGTTTGTTAAGTTTATTCTCTATATTCTTTTATCAATTAATACTTAAGTTATTTTTGTTAAGTTTTACTAATTGGATTATAATTTTTTTTTGGGTATTTGAGATTAGTAATAATTAGATTCTAATTACTGAAATTAAAATATAATATTTATGAATAAATTTCATGATTGTTTTATAATTGGTATTGTAATTTTTACTTGTATACAATATACCTATTTGTTTTTATAAAAAAACATTATCACATTTGTTGGTTTAAAAGTCAAGCAACTCTTGCTAACCCGAACTAGACATAACGTGGATATGATATCTTTTTATTCAGATTAATCTGATTTGAATTATTATTCAATTAATAAAAAAATTAAAATCTAATTATCAAATATATTATGTATATTAATATAAAAATAGGTTTTTAAATATTTTTAAAAGTAAAACAAGCAAAAAATTCGAGCCAAACTTGAGTAAGAAGTAAAAAAAAAAAAAATCAAATTACAATGTAGTCCAACCCCTAAAAACTTCTAATTTATACATTTAGGGTAGAAAAATGTGACAGTGACCTTTTAAAACTATTTAATCTATTTTTTTATTTGAAATTAAAATGTGTCTCTTTGTCAATCAACAAATAGCATTAAAAAAAATTGAATTTTCTCTCATAAATCCAAATTAATGAAAGAAAGAAAATAAAAGACAGAAACAAGGCTACTTTGGTAATATTGATTACTCATTTATAATATATAGTAAAAATTTGCAGAAAAATCCAGAGAGAGCAAGAGTCCAAGAAAACATACTTCAATGATCGAATTGAAATGTTTAATCGTTCTATGATCTCCTGTTGTTAAAGTAAAAAAGGAAAGTCTTGAGAGGCAGCCGGGAATCTTGAATCGATTTATAAAAAAAGATGAGAAAGTAAGATCCTCCATCTCACTCTCTTTTTTTTTCTTTTCCTCTGTAAATTTCTCTTTAAAATCTGTCAATTTCTTCTGCTTGAAGTAGTTTATTGATCGACTCGGTTCTTTTTTTTTTTTTTTTCTGGATTTAAATGATGGGTATTTGAAAAGTATTGGGAATTTTAGATCTGGGTTTCTTTAGTTAGTGCAATATTTTGTGTTGGCTCTAAACAGTTTCAATAATTATTAAAAAAGTGATCTTTTTGATGAAATGTTGATTGGTTATGAATTTTATCTGGATTTTAATGTTGGGTTTTGCTCCTTTGGTTAAATAAAGTTAAGAGAGAGAGAGAGAGAGAGAGAGAGAGAGAGAGTTGAAGGAGTGTCATATATTAGGTTAGTAGATATGGGGAAGCCATTGTTTTATGAGATACTGGAAAAACCTGCAACAAGTTGTATAATAGGAATATGTAGTGCAATTTGGTTTTACATTCAGAAGAAAAACATTGGTTATCAGCATGTTGGTTTAAGTTACGAAACATCCATCGAAGGGCACCATTGGAGGATAATTACTTCAGCTTTTTCACATATAAGTGTTATTCATCTTGTTTTCAATATGAGTGCCCTTTGGAGTCTCGGGGTTGTAGAACAATTAGGGCATTTGGGTCTCGGAGTTGCATATTATCTTCAGTACACGCTTGTTTTGGTCGTATTATCTGGTTTGCTTGTGTTGGGAATGTACCATTTCTTAATTCAGCGATTCAAGATCGAGTATTTCCGGCGAGTGACTGCTGTTGGGTATTCTTGTGTTGTTTTTGGTTGGATGACGATTTTGTCTGTGAAGCAACCTTCGTCGAAGTTGGATCTTTTTGGATTCCTTTCGCTTCCTATTAGTTTCGCGCCATTCGAGTCATTGATTTTTACTTCAATCATTGTTCCGCAAGCAAGTTTTCTTGGACATTTATCTGGAATCATTGTGGGGTATGCAATAGCTTGGGGTTTGATTCATGGGATGACTAATTATTGGGCGGTTTCCATGCTGGGATGGATCACAGTTGTTTTCATATTCAGTTTGAAGCGTTCCGGTGCATACAATTTCAATTTTCTCGAGATTGAATCCGTTACAGATCCGTCATTGCCTTCTGTGCGGTTTATCGGAAATGGTAGAACCTTGCAGATGAGTACAGTTCCAGTTGAAGGCATTGAAATCATCTAGTTCCTTTCTGAAGATGTTGCCATTATATGTACAATGTATGCCTGGATTATCAAGTCATTCCTCGACAATACTTTGTGATTTGCCTTGTGGTGCTTCGACAGTAATTCCTAAGCTAGAACAACTCGGATATTCTCGATCTTTAGATGTTTCTTATCCATTACTTTCCTCTGCTGTGATCAAACAAGTTCCCAGGTCTGCTTTCAAACTTAGAAAGATATTTACATAAATTTCTTTGCTACCGATGTGGATTGCAAGTTACTGATCATCATTTGCTCGTCTATGCATCTTTTTATTGTTCTTTACCAGATAGTATAAACTTTAAGTAGCTACTTGATTGTTCTACCATTCTTTAGTTTATGATGTTGAAAATTCGAATTCGTCAACATTTATATAATTGTTTGAATAATTTGATGTGTAAAAACTATGTATTTCTCTAAATTTTATTGTCTACATTCAGTTGAAACTAGAGTTCTGCCGGTTGAAAATAGTTGCAATGAGATGATAAAATTTGGATGGTGAGAAACTGTGATATGAGATTATATGGTGACCATTTAATCTTATGTCACTCGGACTTCTCAGTTTTTTGAAAGTATTTGTGTCCGACACGTATTTGGACATAAGCATGAGGATATGACCCTTCGAGTATTTGGATGAACTTATAAAAAAAATTTGCAAGTTTTATTTTTGTTTCCTTTGGAGAGAAAAGTAGATGTGGGCTGAGATTAGTTACGGAATTAAACTATGTTACTTGGAAATTTTTTTCCTAAAATATTTGTGTTTGATGTATGGGATTGTATATACGTACGGAAGTATAATCTTTGAAATATATATATATATAAAAAGTTTATTTATATTAAACACAGATTCAACATTCACCTTCGAGTCTCAATAGCATGAACTAAACGTGATAACTGAGGCCATGACCTTTTCAACTTTCTTACCCAATCCTAGTCCCACAGCATCGAGCAACTATTAAAAATTATTTTATATTAATGTTAATATTAATATATTTTTATAATTAAATTTAAATAAAATATTATATTAATAAATATTAATTTGAATCAAGCGAGTTTGAATCGGAGAACTTCTTGTATAGGCTCAACTCAGTGCGGATTAGACCTATGAGGTCAAATGAGTAAGTCAAGTAGTTTAGTCCAATACAAGTTGGACCTATCGGAATAAACAGCTAACTTAACTCCCCATCGGTCGAATGTGTAGCCGGATCTATTCAAGAATTCTTGAATAGATCTTAACGGAGGTTGAATAAATAACAGACCGAATGGATAACCTGATTTTTAGAAAGTTACCTCTCAAGTTTTGCATTAACTTGAAGACCTATCATCGAATGCTTTTGGAACGACTTCATTAACTATATAACCGCTAGAAAATCCGAATGCTACTCTCAGCTTTTTGCTCGCTCTTCTGGTCTTTCGCATTGAAACTCAACTTCAACTAGGAAACAAAACACAATAATAAACCAACGTGAACTAATATATATATATATATATA
>JBBYHK010000012.1:18957713-18972974 GCA_038382065.1 Adansonia grandidieri
TTTTGGGTACCCTATGGATTTCAATTCAATCTCACCAAATTACAGATTTTCTACTACTATCTTGTACCAGCCATCCGTGGAAATCCTTTGACTTCTAACATTTTGATTGGGCGTGAATTTTATGGTGAAAACAAAGAACCTTAGAAAATTTTCGACAAAAAAAGCGAGAAATTTGTTCTGGATTTTCACTAAGTTGAAGAAGAGTAGATCGAGAATCGATATTTTGGATTTTCACAAGGTTCAAGAAGGAGTAGATCGAGAATCGATAGGAGTACCGGCTCCGGATGTTGGCTTGCTCGAAGCGTGAAGGAAGTAAAGAATGAAGATTGGATTATGCATATTGGATTATGCATGACTTTCCCTTAAATCACGATTGGATTATGCATGAATATCCCTTAAATTACGAGGGATTGACGATTATGTTATTCGCGAGATCAAAAACAAAGATGTTGTAGGTTCAAATTATCAAGACAAATTAAAATCAAAGAACAAGAAGTATAAAACAATAGACGTGAATGATGACGAGATGAAGTTGAATCCAGTTGGGCAGAAAGTCCATGTTTGTGATATCGAAAACAGCAACGTGTGTTCATATCATGGAGATGACGTAAAATCCGTGATCTAAAACAAAGATGTGGGTTCAGATCATGAAGATGAAGTAAAATCCGAGATCGAAAACAAGGATGTGGGTTCAGATAATCAATATGAAGTAAAATCCAAGAATAAGAAGCTTAAAACCGTAAAAGTGAATGATAAAGAGATGAAGTTGAATCCAGTTCTGAAGATAGTTCTTTACGACATCAAAAACATCAGAAACAAAGAAATTGTGAGTTCAGATCATCAAGACGAAATAAAATCCAAGAACAAGAAGACTAAAAGGGTGAATGATGAAGAGATGAATTCAACTCTGGCTGTGAAGAAAGTTAGTGCAGTCAAGAGCCGAAAGAAAAGCAATTCTTATGAACGGAACCAACAAAATTACAGGCAACTAGAGAGATAAAAGATCCCTATCCAAGCATGCAGCTGAATCTAAAGCTACGAAAGCTCATTGGGGAACTCAATGAATCAACAGGTCATAAGATGAACGTTAATAACCTCTTGAGTAGTAGCCTTGATTCAACTTCCGATCTCATAAGTAGCGAATCGCATAAGGATTCGGGTTAAGGATCAAATATGGGTAATCAATTTTTTTTTTTTTTTTTCATATCTATGTAAAATAAATAGAACACGAAAGTATTAAGATTCATACACCCTATTCTTTTGTAATCTTCATGCAAGCTTAGTTATTATATTTTTTTTGTCAGAGTTAGCATTAGTCATTTGGTTTAGGTGAACTTGTAATCTTAATTCTTTTTTTGACCAATAAAAATGTGACGCATGGCAAAATGTACACATTAACGATGCCACATCAGCATTATAGAAAATTTATATTTTATTTGTTTTAGATACCAAACCATAAAAAGAGGTATAGTACTAGGTCAATTTCCAAAAAAGATAAATATTACCGGATGATATCATATATAATATCTTAGGTCAATGTCCAGCTAAAATTAAATGCAACTACCTATAAATAAATGTTATATAGAAAAGCCTAAAGAGATAAAAAGATGTTAAAGAACAAATGAAAAGGAAAAATATGCCCTATCTAGCAAAGGCAAAGGCCCATAAATGCCTCGTCCTATCGGGCTCTAACTCCTCAATCCTTTGACGCATTTGAGCCGACTTCAGATGAACTGTCTTTCTGGTTGGGGGAAGGCATGGATCCTCTAACTCCCATCTCCCCAGTTTGATGTTGCTGTTGATCATGTTGTTGCTGTTGTTGCAATTGTTGCTGTTGATGGAGTTGATGCGGCTGGAACTGATGGCGATGATTCTGTGAGTGAATCTGAAGTTGCTGGAATTGCTGTGTTGTTAGAAGAGTATGCATAGCATGATTATTCGGGTAGTACTGTTGTTGACTAGCTCCAAAAGATGCAAAGTTCATCATTGGTCCACCATTTGGCACAGATTGGCCAGTCAGCACCTTCAGATGCTGGATTTCCTCTTTCAGTGCATCATTTAATGCTATCGAATTGAGGAAACAAAGAAAAAATCATTAATACAGCAACAAAGAAAAAAAACCATGTTGCTCAAAAGCCTTTATTTTTCTAGAAGTATCTATGTCCGACACAATTTAAGACACAGATATGGAGATATGACTCCAAGGAACCTCCAAATGCATTGCAAAACTTAAAATAAAAAATGAACATATCCATGTTGGACACATCCGTATCCAACACTCACACCCAAGTCTGAGTAACATATGTTTTCATAGTAGAACAAGAAGCATTTATATTCATAACAGATACGCAAACCAAAAGTTCCAAAACTACTTTTGAGAGCCATTCAACTATATTGGAATAACAAATAACGTATTTGCACACATGCTGGTATCTGAGGTACTGTAAGTAAAATGCGTATAAACAAACAGTCCACCAAATGTGTACAGCTATCACAACCTACCATAAGATCAGTTATAATATGAATATCTAAGGGAAATAAAGTAATTAGGGTGCTAGAAAGCTACTCGGGCTCCACTCAAGAAATACTCATCACTATTTATCACACATGAACTTATAGAGCTCAAGCTCAACTCCACAAGGAGGTCTAAGTATTTTTCTCATTCAGTTTATGTGAGCCTAATGGAGTCAAGCTTAGAGTAAGTCGAACTTTTAGAAGTGCCCAAATTTAAACAATGAAACTGTCAAGCTCAAACCATGTTTCAAGCCTTGAGCTTACAGTCAAGCTTAAATTTGTACTTTTTCAACTCAACCTGCTCAAAAACACCCTAAGTGCAATTTCAAGATAAATTCTGAATTTTATTTCCTCTAAAAGTAATGTCTTCCGTAAAAATTGAGCATGAAAGAGACAACAATCAAACGGTTGATCCATTAACACTAATATCTAATTAAATGCTCAGATCCTAAATAAGCTATGTTATCAGCTCCCAACTACTAAAAGCATCCAAAAACCACAGAGACAAAACAATTAATAAAGAAGTTTCAAATAAAAAGAATGATAATTCGTATTAAAGCTGCTTAGAGGATAATCACTTTCTAGACAAACATAGTAAAAAAGAAATGCCATCACCAAATTTACCTTGTAATCTTTAATTTACTAGCTGTCAATACCACTCATTCAAGTGCCATTTTGGACAAAACTGTTTTAATCAGACATCTATTGGCTCTTACTTCCGCTAGATGTATGCAACAATCTAATAAAATGAAGAAGCCATCAAACTGCAAACGTGCCATGTCTTGACACTAGTAACATGAACCTAAACAAACTATACTGAATGCAAGTACAAGTCTAATAAAGGTTACAATAAATATTATCCACTTCCAATTGAAGTCATAGAATCCTTCAAAAAAACGTTTTGTATTTGTTAAGTTTGATACTATTTATGAAGAGACATCAAATACCTAACCATTAAATCCGTCTTAAAGGTTCTAATCTCAACATCAAAATAAGGGACAACCCAACTACTTAGGAATGTTAAAGAATTGTTAACTTATCTCATCCTTCTCAAAACTGCTAAACCATAGCATATTAGTTACCCTTTTCTTTCTTTCAACCCAAGCTATAGCTCAACAGTTCATGTGACAATCCTTACCATTACTAGATAAAACCCAAATTAATTGCATCATATCTTATTATCCTAATAAATATGGCATTTATACCATCTACCAACCCCCCAATCCCAAATGCCCCAAACGTATTCCCAATGACGTATTCAATTGCATACAGGATTTTCTGGTCTAGCCATATAATAGTGTTGAACTACGACTGCTGACCCTACATAGATAAACATTGAAACCCATACAAGTGCCTATGTAATCTCAAATCTTGGCCACTTCTGTCAATTATGATAAATTATGGAATATGCAGCATAAGTACTTAAAAGCATTTAAGAAGGTGCAGTTAAAGAATGCCGAAAAAACAATTATTTACAAGTTTAAGAATAATAGTTAGAAGTTGTCATGATTTTTATCAGTAATAACAATTTAAGCACATATATACGATCCATATCAGGATAAATGACCTTAAGACAAAATTACAGGGTGTTAAACAGTAGGCAGTATCTTGGGAACCAGATGCCAATTGTACCACCCCCTAGCTTATGAGTTGCGACAATAAAGATTAACATGCAGACCTCTCTCCTTCCTCACATACACACAGCCCCCCTACTATTAAATATCTAGAATGGTAAGTAAATATAAAGAACAGACATCCAACTGATCGCAGCTTAAATCTAAGTTATGATCTCTCTCCGAATGTACATCCAACCAAATTCTCACATGTAAAATCTTTCAAACCATCATAAATATCATATAGCCCATAATAATTCTTTCCCTCAAGTGGAGAACAGGGAAAAATAATAGGGGAAAAAAAAAGCAATAAAGCAAAGATATTAGTAATTTGGTATTCAAAGAAATGTTATCAAGAGGTGCTCACCATCTTGTAAGTGAACCTGTTGCTCCATTGATTGCAACCGCAGTTTCAACTCACTATTTTCAGCAGTCAGACCATTGGTATCTCTCTGCTCATAAGTTACCAGAGAAGAGTCAAAAGGATCATTAGATCTAAATAAATAGAAAGAACACAAAAACATAAAAATAAAAGAAAAAGGTCTGCTACATACATACACACGTATTATAAAATAGATCCCTAGCTAGAATCTGGACAGCGTTTAGCAAACACACAAGGAAAGGGTGCTGAGCTGATGAAACTACCTGTAATAGAGCCAGCTGGGCAGAGAGTGATGTTGCTTCTGTTTGCAGTGTCTGTACTTTCCGTTCAAGCTCAGCTATATATCGCATCTTTCTTTCCTTTGACCTAGCAGCAGACTGCCTATTTGCCCAGATCCTTTTAAATAGGAAAGACGGAGGTCATATCAGGGTAATAACATTCATTTCTGTTCTGGAAAAGACGAAATCCAATAGAAAGGGGAAGACTCTTTGAAAGAAAGGGGACAGAGGAGAATTATCAATAGACACAAACACGGGGAGATAAAAGAAAATCAATCATAGCATAGGCAAATGCACTAGTTTCAAGTTGAAACCTAGTTCATAGCCTCTCCGCCATCGCATCTTCACGGAACTGGGACCAATCCAACAGCAAAAGGCTTAATGCCGGGATATAAGCTGATTAAAAAAGTTAATATAATGTGTAACACGCTGCACGATTCATTCACTAACTTGTAACACACCCATATAATCTATATTCAGTCATGAGTTAGATAACACTTCCATTGCAAAATCTGATAACCAAACTCATAAAAAGCTAACGTATCGTCAATAAAATAAAAATCATATGAAAAAAAAAGTAAAAGCCGTACCTACTTAATGCCAAAAACCTCAAGCCTTACTTCTAAAGCATGAATCTTTTAACTGAATTCATAATTAAAGATGCTTACAATAAATTTCAATTCAGTCTACTCATCATATCTAGAATTTGAAATGAAAAAGAAATAAATATAAGAAAGATACCTCTTAGCACGCTTGGGATCGATAAGAGCAAGCTCAGCAAGCTTAGCAGCGGACATAGCTTTCTTAGAATCAGCAGGCGAAACATCTTCCGAGCCAGCCATAAGCATTTCCGGCTTAATACTTGTCGACCCATCCATCGACTGGCTATGTTGGTGCCTAACTCTAGGTTTCTCAGAAGACCCGACACCAGTACTTACATTTTCACCATTCATTCCCGTCCCTGCTCCAACAGCGATCGGAGCAGTAGCTGGAGCAGCCGCTGCCGACGACTCACCAACCTGAAAGGTCGATGTTGCAGAAGAAGAATTGAACTTATCCATATCAAGATACATTGACAGTAAATCCTCCTCCGTTTCATCCGAATACGAAGGCCCATCAGCTGCTCCCACAACGCCGAGATCACTATCGAAGCTAATATCATCAGGAAGAGTAAGGATTTCGGAATGGGCACGGCGATGACCTAACTTCTTCGGTGGATTATCAGGCATTTTGCTAATATCATGACTAAAAACATTGGAATCCGAAGTTTGACCAAAACAGCCCGTTTCAGGTTTCATGCTTAAAGCATTTCCACCAGATGAAAACCCCGAATATCGACCGGACGGTGGCGGTAAGCCTGGAGATTTATCCTTCTCCATTTCAGGAAAATATATAATATCCGAAAGTATAAAATGAAAACCCTAGAATTTGAGCCGAATCTCTAAATTTTTCTAAGTGAAACCTGAGCAGCAAAAGATCTAATACTAGAAAAGAGATTAATTACAAAGAAACTACGCGCAAAACAAACTGAGAATTTGGTGAAGAAACATGGAAAAAAAAGAAAAAAAACAACAGCAGAGGTTAAAGAAGATTTTCTGGGAAAATGATGGGCTTTTCAGGGACAAGAAAATCTAACACCTAGATCTGGAAATTAAATAAAAGGAAGAGTAAATGGAAGGTAATCAAATCACTCGGAAAAGGAAAGAAATTGGGGGCGGAATCGATGACAGGCTTTCTAGATAAAAGAGAAACGGAATCGAATGAACGAAATCACATGGTGTGAAAAGAAAATAAAAGGAAATAAATAAATTTTCTAGAGAATGAGAGATCTGATCTGGGACAACACTTTCTTGCCATTTTTATTCCATTAATTTTAGATATGAAATAAAATATAATATATATAATATATTTTAATTATATAAAATTTTTATAAAATTATTTTTTATGTTATAATTATATAAACATGGTACCAAAATTCTATGTTATAAGTGTGTTAAATACTCATAAAATATAGTTAAGATATTATTAAGACACGATTAAATAATTATATCATAAATATATAAATATGTCGATATTTATCCACTAATACATTTAAACACAATGATTTAATGTGTTATAAAACACATAACCATGCAACACATCCATTAATGTGTTTTAAAAATATGATAATTTAATGTACCATAAACATGTGTATTTAAATTAACATATTTATGTATAACGGCTTATTACTTTTCAATTTATTTATATAACATACATAAATAATAGATAGATAATTATTTCATATACCAATGGTGAAATAAAAAAATTATAAGTGAGATCAATAGATTGACACGTGTTTAGGTTTTAAGAAAATTAAAAGAATAAATAAATGGGATACAATCATTTCGCTAACTCGTTACTAACCGTTGGTGTATAAAATAAATATTTTAAATATTATTTTAGATTTTTAATTATGATACCTATTTAATGTATAGTTAAATATAAATTATTTTAAATATTTAATTTAATATATCTCTACTTATTTTAGTTAGTTGTAATAATGTGATTGTTAAAACAAAAGATTAGAGCAAACTTAATATCTTTTTATAATACATAAATTAATATAAGTTTAATTAATAAAAATATCATTAGTTATGTATCAAGTATTTTTATAATTCATGTATTTGTATTATATTCATGTAATTTTACGTATCACATTTATGTTTAAAGTATTATATATTTATATAAATTTAATACATTAATAATTTATATGTTCTATAAGTTTTGATATGTTAATAGTTTATATTATATAGATTTTGAAACACAAATGCCTTCATGTTGTAAAATATTAGACTTTTTATTTATTTTTTGTTAACTTAAAAGATATTTGTGTCATAATCGTATTATTTGTATTAATCATTATCCATATCACAATCATATCATATTGTATGTAACACGTATAAAAATTAAATCGTATTTATATTTTAAGATTAGACATATTTATTTAATAATGTTGTATTTATATTGCAATTAATCGTATTTTATCATAGGAAATACGAATTGTAATGTCTAATTTTCATATATCTTTGCTGTCAGAAAATATTGCTTCCATGCGTTGTATATTTTGAGAAAGTCTAATTGCAATTGAATTGTACATGTTAATAAAAAATTAACTAAATCACAATAAATATATATAAACATAATATATAATACAAATTATTATATAAAAAATATAAAGCAAAATTTTTATTTCTTTAACTGAATTAAATTTACCCAAAAATCAATTTCACTACTTAAAATATATTAAATTTACTTTTATTTTGATATATAATTAAATTTAAATAAAAATAAATAAATATTTATTTATTTAACTAATAATTTAACTTGATTAAATTAAAAAAATATATACTTAAATTCAACTCAATATAAGACGGACCGACAATACTTAAATTCAAACTCAATCTAATACAAAATGATCCGATAATACCAAAACTTAATCTTAAATCTGTCGAACTACTACCTGACTATGAACAAATTTACTCTAATAGCCAAAGTAATTATATTGGTAAAATATATGAAGAAAGTTTTTGGCAATTAAAAAAATTATAAATAAAATTTTGACTCCCAGATTGGCTAAATGGTTTTAAAATAAAGCTTTTTCAGAATTTAATTATATAAGTACAGTCTGCAAAAATTAAATTAAAAAAATAAAGATAAGATACAAACAAGCCAATAATTAAGAATATAGTATAAGTTTATAACAATAAAATGTTTCAGGAATAAGCAATCTGGCAATGTTATAAAGATCAAACAGGGGTTTTTTTTTTTTTTTTTTTCACACATTCAAAGAAGCCTTTTTGATTGTATTACTAACAATAACAGGTAATGGCCGCCAAATCAATGGAAACTGCAGAACAAGCAGAGTCTTTTTTTTTTTTTGAAGGGGGGGGGGGAGGGGGTTCAAAAAACATAATCAGGCTTCTGCAATGGGAACATAGCCACTTGAACTTCAAATGGACTGCCTTTAGGATCAGCCAACCTAAAAGCAGAGAAACAAGAAGATCAAAATGTTTACATTGGAAAGTTTGTTTGCTCCCCCCAGCCGATGGCCGGGAATGAAAAAACCCAAGTCTACCATTTGTTTGATGACTATTTAGATATGGGTACTGGGATATAATCCCCCAAATATGTGGTTTGATGAATATTTAGATATGAGTATTGAGATATAATCCCTCAAAAATGTGAAAATAGTTGAAAGAAATTGAGCATATACTTGTATCGGATATACATACTCATATCAGACACTTGCTCCGAAGTCCGAGTAACAAAGATAGTAAATGAGATTGTAACAGGGAACAAAGATTCGCAACCTAGAGCTAGGAAAACAATCATAATTCAAAAATGAAACTATTGGAAGAAAAAGATAATGCAGGTATATTAAAATGATGGTCAAGAAAATGGCAACAATCAATAGTAATATACATTAACACCAACCATTTAACCGGATTATTCATTTTCTCTAAAGTATCCATAACCGACATTTGTGTCCAACATATATTCGCGTATGAACGTGAAAATATGATCTTCCAAATATATAAAAAACTTAAAAATAAACATACCCATATTTGACACTCACCATTAAGTCCAGGTGATATAGAACATCATCAATCAGAAAAGGCTCTAGGAATTTTGAATGCTAAGCTATGCTACTCGGACTCCGGTATGTCGGATACATGTACGCGTCTACCACAGCTATGTACAATTTTTTTTCAAGACATCCATATATTTGAAGGATCCTTGAAAGATCTTATCCCCATACCCATGTCCAAACATGCATCAAACACAAGTTTTTTAAGAATAATGAAGAGTTGGAGCAATAAAACACATATGCATCCTAGTATGGCTTTGCAGACGTGAAACTCATGTCATTCTTGTGGGTATACCAGACTCTAATACTCCACCCTATTTTTACTTCCAGAATTTTTAGATTGCCGACAAAATCAACAATCAATCACCCTCATACTTCCTATGCCACTCTTTTCACTTTAAGCCCTGCTTGCAGTTTGTGACTTCCATTACCAACAGACTCTTATGTAAGATATAAATTATTATAACATTCTCACTTCCTTATTTCTCAATAGGCGACAGCTTTCCAGGATGGCATCACATGTGAATCTAAACTCACTGCCAAAATATTTCGACTGTCTCTTCGAGACACTGGGACAAGACAGTTGGTCAAAGGAAGTGCAATTCATAGATATTCGATATAGAGCTTTTAATATTAATTACAACTGCTACTTCGAAAAATAAATAGTTTGCGAAGAATACCTGCCGGGGACAAATGTGAAAGAACCTTCAATGGAACCTGAAGAAGATGATAAATATGTGCAGCTCTCATAAACAAATTCATCTTCGCCAGGATGCAACAGAGGGTACTGCAAGCAAAAGGAAAAAAAATGACATTTATAGCATATGTCAGAGGCTCAATTACTCGGATTAATAATATACATGCAACAAAAAACCACATAGGTCTAGTGATAGTCAACAGAATAAGGCATCCCAGACGTTGAATTTCTCCAGCATTACTAAGATACAAAACAAAATGATCAGTTCCTTATGATGGTGACCAAGTTTACTGCTTCCATATGTTGCTCCGACTCCTTATTTTTCTTTACGTACCCGTGTCGGATGCATATCCGGAAATGGGTATGAGGATATGACCCTCCAAGTACCCTCCATATACATAGAAAAACTTGGGAAAAAATTGAAATACCCGTGTCCAGCACTCACACCTGAGTTCTAGTAACTTAGTTGCTTCCTTCTTCAATCTTTATCATTCATGCAGCTCGCTACTAAAGGAACCCAGTAAGCTCCATCGTTGCAACAACTTATTTTCCAAAAAAGGCTACTTTATATCAGGAAAATTGAGCAAAAGGAAAGGAAAAATAGGGAAAAACTACAGTTGTTTTCCCACTCTTTCAAGGTGTTCAGTTCTCCGTCAAACTCCTATAGAATTTTATGGAATATGAAAGATCATGAGAAAGCAAAACATTGTGTTCCTATTAGGCCAATCTTTATAACCGAAAATTAAATTGTCAGGCACGGTATCTATAGGAGAAACTGAAGCAAGAGAAATCGGTATGTCATTACCATTCCGATCACAGCCTCTCCATTAACATCAGATACAATATCTTCATTAGCACGAATGATCCAGTGCCTCCAACTCAGTTGGCAGGAGCTGAAGGTCATTCCATTGATGATGCACCCTTCAGCCAAGAGGGACATGCGGATTGAATAAGCAAACAAGTATTTCTCAGCTTCATCTTGCAGGTTAGCCAATTCAGGAACAAACACGGCAGAAGCGCGAACCTGGAGGTAATAATCTTTGTTAGTACCAATATATGAATAAATACAAAAAGTGTGATAGCAATACTATTAAGCATAGGCGTAAAAGCATGTTTACAACAATGACAAGAAAGAAAAAGGTTCCCACAAAGCGCAAAAAGGCCTTTCGGCTCTTATCATCCTTGTTAGAATAACAAAAGGCAAAAATGTATTAAGTGTTGAAATCCTGCAACTGCTTTTATACACTTAATAAATTGAAATTCATATAACCAAGACATCAAAAGTACGCATGTTAAAGTAAAATATCATAAGTTCCGTTTACAACATAAAATAAAATTTACAAATCGTATCAAAATGAAAATATTCATTTCCTAATCCTTCGTCAGCTATTTAAAGCAAAAGTTCTCAAGTCCTTTGGTAAATTTAAAAGGAAGAATGAAGAGGGTGGAAAAGGCTACAACTAGGGCAAAGAGAATTAAAACCGTGGATATCAGATAGAAAGCTGAGAACAAAAAAAGAGACCTTCCAAATGGAAGATTGACTAAAATTTGAGAAGAATAAAAGTTGAGCTTTTCCTACTTCACTTATTCTTCTAGGACATCAAGTTCTCTTACAGTCTGTCAAGAAGGAAATGGTAAATTTCTCACTCAACTTTTAACAACCAAAAATTAAGCATTGTTTAGGATAGGACACTCTATACGAAAAAACTTTAAAAAATTGAACATATCCATATCTGACACACCTGAGTATGACTAATATAGGATAGGATGATGAGCATCTATCACAGGATCACTTGAAGGTGCAAGGAGATAAGACCCTCAGCCCCTAAAATGTGAAATTACTAAGTAGTTTCCAGCATGCACAGAAAAATGCATGAACTAGAAAATTTTTTGCTTAGTCAAGCAATATCAGGAGACATCGAACTCAGCTAGCCACTCACACTCTAATTCTTAAAAAATTGGTGAAAAGGAAATCAAAAGAACAAAGTCCCAGAAGAAGCAATCCAAGTAAAAAATAATAATAATAACCTGCACGCCATTTGTTACAGCAGTGGAACATAGGGGAGGAACCTCTGGAAATAGACTGATACTTCTAACATTTCCTTCTTTGCGAACTTTGATAATGCCATTCTCTAAGCGGCGGCCATGTTCCTCTAACCACAGCAGCATAGCGTCCTGCTGCTGATCACCATGCAAATCATGCACAGAACGAATAAGTGCATTGGGGACACATTGAATCATTTCCCCGTCTGTACGAAGGTTCCTTGTACCAACATAAAGTTGGCCATTGGTACAATTCAAGAAAAACAACTTCTCACTAAAAGTGGACGAAGCTGCCACAACAACGTACTTGGATCGGCTAGAAAAACCTAAGCGACGTATGACCCCTCTTGTTTCCACAATAACCTGACTTATCGGTAATAAGTAGACATTAACGACATGGTTATAGAACGAGTAGCCACCTATAACTCCCAATGAGTTAGCAAGCACTGTTGTTGCACGCTCACGCTCTTCGTCCATCAGTTCTTGACCATCATGAAAACGATAGAGAAGCCTGGTGGGAAGAGGCAATTTAACTTTTAAAAACGTCTCTAATCGTTGGATATCAGATTCAGATGCACCCCTTCTAAGTGTTCCCTCAGCTTCTGGAAAATTGTTGTTCAACCATTTTTTAAGCTTGTCCCAACATGTTTTAACTCGTTTAACAAGTGGCCATGGGTACATAGCAAAAGCCTCTCGCCATAACTGATAAGCTGCCTGGAAAAAAAGAGAACATTGACAAAAACATTACTTCCTTAAGCAAACTAAACGTTTCTTTAGAGCTTTTAAATTAATTATTAAGTAATAAATTTAGGGTTTATATTTGATATACTATCAGTGTATAAATCTATACATTGCCAATGAACCAAATGATGTCATCTCATCAAAAAATAGGGCATCAAATATAAATCCATATATTTATATATACTATTGTATTCAACCCTATCGAAACACTTTCCTACCTATAAATTTTATTTTTTTTCTTTTAAAATTTCCAAATCCTCTGTCTCTTCATTTTTCTTGAAATAACTGTGCCTGTATTTGAAACTCGTGCCCAATCCAAATTCAGATATGTAGTGGAGATATGACCAGAGACCCTACAAATACATGGAAAAACTTAGAACCTATTTGGCCTCACTTTTTTTAACCTTTTAAGTTAAAATAAAGTTTTTGTGAAAAATAAAAACTTAAAAAAAAAAAAAAAAAAAAAAAAAAAGAAGCTAAAGCTTTTTGGTAAATTAAATCTTAAAAGCTATTTATATAAATTCTCCATAAAAGCTAAAACTATCCTAGGCTGGGATATCCACCCGACTCGATAAGCTCAAATTGCATAAGCCAAGCCTTGGACAAAGTCTTTAGTAATTTGAGTCAGCAAGATCTGAATTACTATTTAATAATAGAAAAAATATATTTTTTATTTAAATTTAATTATAAAAATATAAAAATATTTTTTTATTAAATTTTCACAATAATGCGAGCTTTTAAGCTGGGCCGAATCGGATTTAGACCTGAACAAGAAATCTAAACAAATTTGGAGCTATCCACTCGGGCCTATGGATAATAAAAACTAGAGTGTTTTAAAATAAAATAATAAAAAATTCCTCTCAAAAGCTTACTCTTGTCTATCTTATCTTATTTTTCTCATTTTTTTTTATTAAAATAAACTCTAATAAATTTTAAGAACTTTTAGCAAAAGTTTGTTTGATTTCACTTTCACTCATAAGAGATAAATAAGTTAAGGCTACTCAAGCATTTAGAAAAACAAATTATATATACTTATGCCAAATACATAACCGTATCCAACACTCATGTATAAGTCAAAGTAACATAGTTCTGATCCCATGAAACTGATTTATTAGCAAAATGGCTCTTTATCTAGGGAAATTTACATAGGCAAGATAAAGTTTTTGATTTTTCCCAATTCAAGAAGAAATACAGCCACCATAATCAACACAAAAATGCATGGAAAATACAATGTGAAAACAAATGAAATCATTAATAACCAAAGAAAAAAAAAAGAAAAAAAGAACCCAGAATAAATGGAAAAAGGGTTTCAAAAATGGTTATGGAAAATCGAATTTACCTTAAAAGAAGGAGCAGGATTTCCTTGATGATCTTGAGGGGTTGAAAGATGAAGATCTAGGGAACAAAACTGAGCCCAAAGTGAATCTTCAGAAGCAGAGATTCTAAGCCTCTTGTTGACACATGAAACCCTAACAGTGTCTGAAGGGGATAATTTTGATAAAATTATGTGGATAGCTAAATCTCCTAACCCATCCAATCCCATCTCTTTTTCCATGGGAATCCCACTTCCAAAACCCTAAAACCAAAATTAAAAAAATTCAAAACTACAAAGAGAGTTGCTGTTATTCAGTCGGTTTCAAGCTTGATGAAGAGAGGTCGGAGACAAGGACAGATCTTTATTGACACGTTGCAGCTCTGTTTAAATGCACGTTTCTGAGATTTTTTTCATTGATAAAACAAAAAATTCGACGAGAATAAGATTTGTTGATTTATTTTAAAAAAAAATCTCGCACTAAAATCCAGATTAAACCCAAACTGACTAATAAATCTGTTTATTTTTTAAAAAAATATTAAAATATTACTCTTGAAAACGATGATGATAAATTTTATTTTTTTTATAATAAACATTTTATATACATCGAGAGATGTTCGGTTAGATCAAATTATAATTTATTTTTTATTTAATTTTATATAAATTAATTAAAAAATTTTATTTTATTATTTAAAATATCTTTAAAAATTAAAAAATATTTAATATTTATAATTAAAATAAAATAAAATAATTTTATTATATAAATAATAATTTAAATTAAATCTATATAAATTATTAGTTTTTCAAATTCGACTTAATACAAGTTTATTCAGACAAGCTATTGACCCACAATCAACATTTCACTACTAATTATAGTAACATCTTTTTCGAGAAAAAAACTCAATCAAGTTATACCTAAACTCAAATTTAAAAATATTTAAATTTAAAATAATTTAAATTTAAAATAATTTAAATTTAAATAATTCAAATTTAAAAATAACTTAATTCAAACTTGCTTTTACAAGTTTGTCAAGATGTCCTCTAAAATGTAATG
>JBBYHK010000012.1:18980352-18999029 GCA_038382065.1 Adansonia grandidieri
CATTTCACTACTAATTATAGTAACATCTTTTTCGAGAAAAAAACTCAATCAAGTTATACCTAAACTCAAATTTAAAACTATTTAAATTTAAAATAATTTAAATTTAAAATAATTCAAATTTAAAAATAACTTAATTCAAACTTGCTTTTACAAGTTTGTCAAGATGTCCTCTAAAATGTAATGAAAAAAATTTGGAAAAGAAAAATTTAGTAAAAGCGTTTATTGACCGAACCAAGCTCAAATCTAAATAAAAATTTCTTTGCTTGCCAAAATAGATTGATTTATCCAAAACTTGTTTTATTATTTATTTATATATTTTTATAATTAAATTTTAATAAAAATTTTTTTATTATTTAAATATAATTCAAATTTAATCAAGTCAACTTAAATTATCAAAAATCTATTTCTAAAGCATCAATTCCAATTCAGAAGGAGCAAATAATTTAACCTATAAATAAATCGAAATTACATCGTACGATACGGCGAAATCTGGGAAAAGGCCGATACAGCCATTGAACCCCAACTATTTCAAAGGTGACAATAACCTAAAGACCTGAGAAGATGAGAAATATTCGGTTCTTTACAAAGGAAAAAATAAAAAAAGATAACAGTAAAAGAATCTCAGCAATGTTAATTGCTATGTTGCTTTTTTTTTATTTTTTTTGAAATATCTGTATCTGCCACTCGTTTTTTATATATTTTTTAACATAGATATGAAAGTATAACCCTTTCAAGGAATCTCTAAATATAAAAAAAAAAAAATTTAAAAATTTAAACATATCCTTGTAAAATACATACTTTATCTGACACTCACACTCAAGTTCGACTGATGCTCGCCTAAATGTTTGGAGTAGATGGAGCAATACTTGTGAAGCTTTTCCATAAATGTTCCCGAAGCAACATTTTGATAAAAGGCAAAAACCAAGCGGTGTTCTGTGTCATCTATTAACCGATATAAGCGAAGCAAAGAGGAGAATTGGTCATGGTTTCCAAGATGCCAGTGCAGTTTCAGTCAACGACGAACCTAATCGAAGCATAAGAGGATATACGGGACTGAACTCCTTGTCTCCTCTAGCCCTAACCTTTGAGGCATAATCGTCCAACGTTGCCTTGATTCCTTTCCAGATTTGATCTTCCCCTTGAGAATCCAGCCACAACGAATATTGCAAACGCGTAAGCTTGTTTCTTTGCAATGGTGATTGCAATTCTTCGGGGCCTCGGGAATAAAGATGGTGCAATATAATACTCGGAGGTAAATCTTGAAGAAGCGGGGATGCTCCAATTTGAGACGTTTCCAAGAAGATGAGTGGTCGGAATGCTCGAAGAGCTCGGCACAGTGCACCAAGTTGTTCCACAGGAAACAAATTTTGGCCCACAGCTAATTCCAGCTCAGCCATGTCTCTGGCCATTCGCAGCTTGCCTGACTCCGAAAGGGGTCTAACAAGAGAAGCATGCCGAATGAAGAGTATCAAAACCCATTAAGCCATACTCCTAACAAGCCTCGTGCATATGGTTTCTGTTCTTGCAGTCATAGCATTAGCCGAAGAAGGCAACAGCCTCAATAGGAACTCGCTACGAAAGTGAAGGATGCACTTCTGCAACTTCTCCATGTAAGGTGAAGCATTGCTGTCCCTCGCAGCATCGATACCAAGTGCGGAAAGGTTCTGGTCATGGATTTGCAAGATGCAAGACTCAAGACGATCAATCATTGCTTGGAACAAGGATGTTACAGAGTCACATGCAACACCAAATATTGCACCAAGTGAAGCCGACAATACATCAGCAGCAATAGTTGGAAGCCCCGAGATCATAGAAGTTATGCGAGCATGAATTTCTTGTAGATGCTGACATAATGCAAAATTCTTTAACTGAGACGGAGTAGCGGAACCAGATACTTGGCGTGCTTCAGGGCCACTCGATATCTGCCAATATAACAAAGTTGACACGCTTATCAATATTAGGCACATGCATACAATATATACACACTATAAATATGCGAAAATTATGTACCATGCGAGAGAGACACACAGTAATACTATTTGATATGCCAATAAGATTTGGCAAGAGTTTCCAGGGTTTTGGGAAAAGGAATACTTCACAAACTAAGCAATGAGATTAAATCTATTCTATGTTACTCGGACTCGGAGATAAATGTCGGATACGGGTATGTATCCTACAAACCACAGCAGACTTGGGAAAGCCAATGAGGTAGTAACCGCCTTCGTCCTCCCCTTTGTTGATGTGGCCAGTTAGCATCAATCAAATAGTTAAGACTGCTGATTTTCACCTTGTATGCCAATCGTATTTCAATAAAAGTAATAACAAATTTATATCAGATGGTACTCTCAATCACCAAATAAGCCACATTGAATATGATCGGAGCATACTAACGATCAATTTTTCATGTAACAGATACTCCATCCAGCTAGAAGAATAACAGATTTGTGCAGAAGGATGAAAGAAATAACTGACATTCAGCTCATTTAGCAATCAGAAACAAAACCTTGCTAATTTCACAAAGCACGAGAAGAGTCCATCGAGCATCCAGTTGAACAGCTTCAATCTCTTCCTGAATGCGTGAGAGAATTCTAGAGATCTGTTCTTTGGAGGGAATGCTAACACGGCTGGAGACCGGAAAAACGGAATTTACAAGCTCTGACAGGTGGCTTAAGCAGTTAGCTAAGAAAGCCGTCTGGAATGTTTCAATAGCTGCAACCATTTGATCTTTTCCCTCCAAAGTGATTGCCGGTAAGACCCCCTTGACATCAGTGTCACGCGAAATTCTTTCGAGAAGGTTTTCCATCATAGAGAAGAGCTTCGGATACCCATTTGTGAAAATCTCCTTGACAAAACTCGATGCAGTAAACGCGGACTTCATTTGTGTAGCAAAAGCCTTAACGAGCGCTTCCCAAACTCGATCTGTTAGCATTGAATCACCCTCCTGCACCAAAAAAGCATTAATATAGTTAAGCAGAGATACAGCAGTTTCGTGATAGGCTAATCAATTATGAATAGAATTATCAAGAGAGAACAGAAAAAACACAAATATAAGGAAACAATATTAAACTTTACAATATTAGACACGATTATACAAATATAACATGGATAAAGTAATTAAAGCACGACAAAAGTACATATATCAAAATATATATAATACGGACTATTAAAATATTAAAACTTATATAAACATAAAATACTAATTATCATAAAAAAAAAAATACACGAATACATGAATAACTAGGTCTAAGTGTTACCTTAATGACTTCATCAAGCAGCAAGACGTGTGTAAAAGGGTCTCTTTTCTTCGACAAAACCCTCTGCAAGTGCCAAATCGCAACCATGATAGAATGCGACTGATCCACATAACTTCCCAACCTCTGCCACAACGCCTCCCTGGCCTTCCCACTTCCGCCAACCTGCGGCGTCCCACTTACCTTAATACCTTCGGGACCAAATCCGCCACCGCCACCAACAGCCGAAATCGCCTTCATATCCAACGCCACGATGTCACTCTTGACACCCATTCCCTTATACTTATTCACCAACTGCTCCACCGTCGCTCTCAACTCCCCAAGATTGTAAAACACTTGCAACCCAGTTCCAACTTCAGCCTGATTCAACCCTTCCATTCCCCTTTCTAAAACTTTCATAGCTTCAGTTCTTAATCTACTCCCAATCTCTCTGACATCGTTAAGTTCCTCATCGACCATATCGATACCGCCAAGTTCATATTCCTCGCACAATGTCAAGATATCATTATGCCATTAAGCAGCCTTAGGAAGATTCAACTTATCGAGCTCTGCTTCAGAAGAAGCCATAAGGTCCCGAAGCTTTTTCGAGAGACGTATGGCACGTATGGAGTTGGAGAGAAGCTCGGAAGTCCTATGTAAATTCGACAGCTGGACATTTTTAGAGAGTATAGAATTATGGGGTTCAGAAAGCTCAGATCGGCCGCGACGAAGAGAAGACTGAAGAGAAGAAATGGAGGATCTGAGAGTGGAGAGGGAAAGTTCAGCGTTGTTAAGGGAAGAAAATTGGGTAAGGAGAAGAGGGTGGTTAGAAAAGACGTGGGAACGGAGTTGGGAATCGAGTTGGCAGGTAGCTTGGAGGAGGTGTTCGGCGGTAGAAGTAGGGGATCCGGAGAAAGGGCAGCGGAGGAAAAGGAGGTGGAAGAGAAAGAAGGGGAGAGGAAAGGGGAAAGGATTGGGTCATTGGCAAAAGAGTCAAGGAGGGAAGAATGTGGCGGAGGAGGAGATGCGGCGGTGGAAGAAGAAGGGTTTTTGAAAGTGGAGAGACGGTGGAGAGGGGAGGAGGCGGGGGTGGGGGTGGGGGATCTTCGGACTGCAACTGAAGAAGCCATTATTGGGTTTTCGAAACCAAATCAAATCAAAATGGATATTCAAATGCAAGCACAATCCTTTTCAGATCTAAAGCTAAAAAAAGAACCAACAGAAATGAAAAGGAAAAATCATGTTAATATTGAAGGGAAATCAGCAGAATCAAACAAACGGGTCATTAAACTCTAATCCTATAGCAGAAGAAATGTTCTTAGCGTCCTGCGCCAAGATCAAAGCCAAACCGGATAATTTAAATGTATTATGTTTTAATTATATTTAAAATATCTTATAGTTATATAAATTTTAATTAATATATTATATTAATTTAGAGATATTATATATTTTTATTATATAAATATAAATATTTTTATTGTATTAATTATATTTAAAATGCATCGCACTTAGATCTAATATATTAATGTTATTTATTGTCTGTAAAGATCCCAATAAACGATCTGTCCATGCAACTAATAATGTACGGAAATATATTATCCAAATTTTTAATGTATTTTCATGTTTAATATATATATATATATATATATATATACATGTACATAAAGTATAAGTCAATTAACTCAGATCCAACATATCTTAACATCTAATGCTTATATAAAATCAAATAACGTAAGCTTAAATTTATTTAAAAATTTAAAAAATAACGTGTATCTATATTGAATATTCGTCTTGATTCAAGATAACGTATATTTAAACGGATTAATTGATTGGATTCGAAATTTGTACATGTTTCAAATTTGGGTCTTAATGAATTCGATAGTGTCAAATGGTTTAAATCCTTTTGGCCCTTTAAGCATTGATAAAAACTGTAGACGGCTCGATGTATGCATGTACGTATGTACATTATATACAACATCGTTAATATTAATGCACATCAGACATAGATGACAGAAATTATATACGTTGGGTCAATTTATGTATGTATGTAAAATCATTGAGATTTATTCAACTCAGACATAGATGACAAAAGTTATAAAACATAAAAACTTTGTCGTTCAAGTTCGTATATGTTGCTTCAAGGTAGAGTAAAAATGGCAAATAATATTAACTTATACTATCGTGAAGCCAAACTGGCTAGAAATCTAAGTTTCGATCGAATCCCCCTCCCCAAAGTTATAATCAACGTTAAAAAACACTAGATTAGATCATCAAATCGAATCCGTTAAATTAAAAATTAATAAATTATTCAATTAAACTTTTTGAACATTAATTATAACTTACGTCATGAGATGAGACCAACTACTTAAAAATCTAAGTTCACTCGAATCCTTTTTTCCCAAAATCAGAACAGAATCTTTCAACTATGCCATGAAAACTTGACATTATTGGCACCGAATTCCATATATTTTGGAATCTGGGTGACTGACTAGATTCTTAAATACCCAAGAAACTATGTACAGAACCCTGATTGAGATTTCGGATTATATCTAATTGCAATTATAATAAATTATCTCAATCCTTACGTACTTTATAATTGAAAATAAATTTATAATACATCGGATAACATACAATGCAGAAAAGGATTTATAAATTTTTGAAAGGTATAATTTGAGGAAAAACCTAAATGCTTAATATTCCCTTTAAATGAAATAAAATAAATTACAATTAGAGACCAAGAATAGATATCAAAATATTTTACGTAAAATTTTATATATATTGTTTAAAATCTAATTTTGATAATTAGGACAAAGTGCAATATCAATTAAACTCTAAATTGGATCAAGAATTATTTTATGAAATCGATTGGTCGAATTTCTAAATTTTATAAATAAATGATAGGGTGATTAGTTTTGGGGAATCTTGGAACGGTAGAATTGTCTCCATACAAACGTGCCTCTGCGTAGCCACAAAATTGTTTTACCTCCACGTTTGCAGGCCTTCCCTAGTAACAGCTACTATTGCCCAGTAATCACGCTTAATATAAAAACGTAAGTAAGATACTTAATAACAACGTAAATAAAATACTTGTAGTTGCCAGCTATTCAATTTTAATTAAAAAAACCTTAAATTTAATTCAATTATTATCGATTTGAACTCGAAAACTGAAATTGAATACCCCAATGCTTGACTCGAATCGTTTGTTAACCTAATCGAGCCTCATCAAGCTTTTTTTATTTTTAAAATATGAAATTACCTTTAATTAATATTGAAAAATCTTAATCTAAACTTGAACATAAATAATCGAGTTTAGATTCGAATATGATAATCAAGCTCATTTTTTTTTACTATGTAAACAACCTAAACAAGCAACTTCAAATAATTCGACTTTTATTTGAATCAAGTTCGAACTTTAAAAGTGAAACTTGATCGAGCTCAAGGTTTTCACAGCTATGGCTTAAGCTCAGATAGACTACGTCACTATTTCAGACAACATGAAGCTTTAAAATGAACCAGTGCTAACCAAATGTCAAGCGATCCCAATCCCCTATGTTACAGGAGCCATCAATTTCCCTCAGAGTACCCGTTCCCTTGTCTGATACCTATACCTATCACATATACGACGGAATAATCCTTCAAATATATAAAAAAAAAGCTCAGAAATAATTAAATATACTCGGATCCAATACTCACACCAAATCAGAATAATATTTTTATCACACTAAACCCTGATTTGCTTTAAAATGAACAATTAGAATTAACAGAGAATTTATGCCGTTCAATTAAACTACTTCTCTATTTTGCTTTAAAATGAACAATTAGAATTAACAGAGAATTTATGCCGTTCAATTAAACAAGAGCTTAAACCAGCTTGTTACCACTACTTTACCACAACAGGAGCTTTTTCTTGATGCGAAACGTTGCCCCTGTGAAGAAATGATTTGATGGAAGCTGGCAGGGTCCTCGTTAACAATCCCTCCGATTCCATGATACAACATGAAAGAAACTCCCGTAATCCATCGATCTCGGATTCATATTGTTCATAAACAAAGAACAAGGTGAAGGCCAAAACCAGAGCTGCATTACATATCGAAAGAAAATCGTTACTTACCAATGCCAGTAAGCACAGCCAAGTCAATAACAGGATAAGCCAAAAGAAAATCGTTACTTACATATTTCCCAAGTCAATAACAGGATAAGCCAAAAGAATTACTCAACATATCGAAAGAAAATCGTTACTTACCAATGCCAGTAAGCACAGCCAAGGAATAAGATACGACCAACTTGACAAAATAAAGAAAAACCACAACCTGAATGAGTTACATGCATCTATGTCAGAAGTTCAACGAATATGACAAAATGCTTGCATAGCTAAAGTAAAATTCAGCATAGAACTTACTACTATACTCAAAATACAAACCTTGAAAAACTTGCTCCAATCCTCCCCTTTGGCCAACAATCTGATGTTACGAGCTCCTCTATTCCAGTTATTTGATATGGATCTCATTGAATTTTCCACAGCTGATTCAGGGACTTCAAAACAAGATGAAGGTATCCTTTCAACGGCAAAACCACATCTGTTGCAAAGGCTATCATAGTTAAGACATACACATTACGCATATGTGCATGTGTATGTGTGTGCACGTTTATTGAAAAATTATATTTCAATAATACAAAGTTCAACAGGTTACTGAAGGAAAAATAAAATCACAGATTTCATGGGCTTATAATGGGAATGTAAATCCAACGTCATCCTTTAATTGTTTTAGCCATTTAAGGAGGGGTGGGGGAGATGTGCCATCTAATAGAAATTGTTTAAAGGTAAAAGTGATTGAGTCATGTATGACCATAAGAAATGGTAAAAGTGAACCAACGGAAACATGATAAGTACTTCAGAACATCTCTTTAACTATAAAAATTCAAGGAGAAACAGCAATTAAACCCCATTTCCCCATCTCTAATGACATTCCCGAAGCTGAGGCATAAGCTAAAACAAGGGAATGGGAAGGTAGGGAGGTAACGGCAAGAGGATACTAATCAAAAGAGTTTGGAATTGGACAGAGACACCGGAAAACAAAAAGTGAAGGTGAAGGTGGAATGAGGACTGAGCTACTGATTCACATTCTGGCTAGAATCAACTAACGTGCAAAAATGGGGCCCAAACAAACTACAGCAAATTGAAGATGCTGTTGGACAGCCCAAGGAAATGCCATGAAACAACCAAGGGATATAATTACCGATACTCACATCTCTGATGATAAAATGCCATATCCATAAAGAACGGCTGTAACTAGCAGCAGAAGCTTGGCTGCAGATGAGGTAAAAGTTTGTCCACAGAGAAAGAACCAGTAAAATACCAAAGCCAGGGTGAGGAAGCATGTGAATGTTCTCTTTTCATCTCTCCACAGCAAGACATCTGCAACTGAGTCAAAGTAATTCGAGGTCACTATATAGCAAAAATTGCACTATCATGCCTCATTTATTTACATCAGCCTATTTGGATGCATCCAAAGAAAAGATGCCAACTCAAGAGTAACGTCTTAAGTCTTCAACTAGTGATCAATTGATGCATCTTTTTCCATGCCTCTATCTGATTGTACAGTTTCCCATGAAATGCTGGCTTAGGCTTAACGCTGAAGTCAACAGGGACTATATAGCCTGTCAGCTACTAGTACAAAACCAAAAACCTTCACAAACAATTGAAGAAAGAAAGAATCAAGTTCCGATCACTCTTCCCATAGTAAAATCATGCGACATAGCATGCATCAGAAAGCACCTGGATTTTGAAAATCAGGTTCTCGATCATTGAAATGATGCTAATTCAAATTCTTTGGATAACGTAAACTTTAGAAAAAAAAAAAAAAAAAAAAAAAAAAAAAAAAAAAAAACCCTTTGCAATACCATTATGAAAGTCTGCATAAAAAATCATAAAATGGAATACCTATCCCGCAGCCTAGCAGTTTCTCTGCTTTGGATTGTTCATTAAAATTGCTGTATCTCATAATAGAGTCTTTAGCTAAATGAGAGAATGATTCAACGGTAGACTTGACACCATCCTGTATTATCAGAAACAAGTAACAAAAAAGATGTCAAACTTTCAGTCTCCCGAGTGGGTCTTGAAAAACTACTTTTACGTGATTGATGTAATCAAGAAATGAGAAAACAGTCTTCAGATCAACCATTCTACGGGCTGAATTCAATCAGCTAGTGCTTAAATCTAACGTTAATAATTTTGTGGTAGAACAAAATGCAACGTATATAGCAAAAAGCATAATTGAGAATGAAATTTGTTTTTCTTCTTATCAACTCGGGAAAGAAAAGGATAAAGACATAAAGCACAAAAGCAGTTATTAGATTCCACAAGAAAATCCTACTCCCAACGGCCATTTCCTTTCCTTCAAATTCATCCAGTTTTTAAATTTGGCAAAGCAACAAGGATACCTGATGCTACCAAATTCCATTCATCCAAGCATTTCCATTCAAGGAAATAAGCTGAGTTAACATCATTCTAGTAAACTTCCCACCAAAGATTGTTCATTTGTCCCCCACAATGGATTTATTTAGTAACTGAACAAGAAACACATTGTTACCTATCGAAATTAATGCTTGTCAGAAAAAAAAAATTGAACTCAAGAATGTTCAATTAATCTGCTTAATGCCTTAAAAGTGGAGATAATGACTAGTGCTTCTACTTTGAAGATGAATATTATGGCAATAGAATACCAAGAGATGAATATATATATATATATATTCAGAAACTGAAAAAGAAATTGAATGCAGTAAGTACAATTTTTGGCCAGTCGACTGATAAGAAGCATTCTAGTTTCTTAAAATCCTAAATAAATAGTAAAAACTATAGGCTAACGAAAGCTCTGGAAAATATTCTATATAATATATGAGTGCCCGAAGAAAGGACAGATGATATTATATATTAGAAAAGAATGCATTTACATGCAAAGAAAACCAGCAGAAACTTACTTCTAGGGAGACAACAGGAGAGTATCCAAGATGCTTTTGAGCTGCAGAGCAGTCAAAAGTTCTGTTACTTGAAGCTAACCGAAAATTGTAATGAGGTGACACAGAATATTTATACATTCTGAAGTGCAATTTGTCATGTATACATTGACGAAGTAAGACAATATAGGAAACCATCCAAGTAGGAACTTTTATGAATGGTCTGCAATGCAATTGATAACTCCAGTTAGGATAAAATAATTAAAAGTGGCAAAATAAAAACAAAAGAAAAAAGGGGACTTTTTGTAATATCTTCAGCAGCCAAATTAGCAAAAAAGACAAAATTACATGAATTATCAACTAAAAGAAATAAGAATTCAGATAAGGAAGTCAAACAGGATGCTAAAACATATAACAACAGATATTGTATAACACAACAGTAGGACTTCACTGCCAAACAAGAAAGAAAATCCAGTCCTACGTTAAGATTCTTGTTGCTAATAGTATGGCAAAATCTAACTGTATTTTTTGCAGATGAATTGGCAATAAACAGCTAATTTCAAAACTCAATGACCAAAGGAAAGCAACCAAACAAAGAATAGGGCTTCAAAACATAATCACAGTTTCTTTATTCCCTCCTCTGGCCCATCATTACCTCTTTTGGTTTGGGGAAGTGCAAGGGATATAGGTAGCTATGCTGTGGCATTGCTTGAAACTTACACTATTGGAACAACAGTCTTAGTAATGCAAGTAAATCTTATTACATGTCACAATCATGTTAGTTTGATAAATCTACAGCATAGTAGCCTACTATGAATGAGCATGATAGGGAGGACCTTCACAAATTTGAAAACCAGCACGCTTTACCTTTGATACCCTAAGCCTTCAAGTATGAGAGACACAAATTCCCAGAACATTATAGGCTGAAGATTTGTGATGAAAAAAGCCTACATATTGAGAACATCTCCAATATAAATAGAGTCAATATAAATTAAGATATGAGAGAGCTTCACATATCTAACAGCACTCTTAAGGAATACCTTTCCAGCCACAGAGACTACCCGAGAATCTAGAGTTTCCGCTGCACATATATGAGCATGAGCAACATTCTCCACATAGGTAAAGTCAGACATATTTTCACCACTGCCTGTAATAAACTGAAATGAGAACTATTACTATGAAGACGATTAACAAGAAATATTCCACGTTCCATCATAGCATAAAGTAAGCAATTATTTTCCAAAAGAAGCAAGACAACAAATATAATTTTAGAAACAGACAACCACCTGCACATTTCCAAAGAGCATGAATAATCGGGGACGCATAACAACTAAGGATCTTATATTAGATAAATCCAAACAAGGGAAATTGGGGCTAAAAGTAAAAAGGTTCTTAAAGGTACATTGCTGTATTTCACTTTTAGCCTGTATTCTGATTAGCAATATAGAAATATATGATATGATTGATAACATTAGGAATTTCCAAATGATCAAGATACTAGTGAAAATACAGCTCTATAAAAATAAAGTGATGTTTAGTGGCTCACAAACCTTTGCCAAACCAGATTTGGCTAGATTCACTAGCAAAGGCATAAATTGTGTTTCACCAGGTCCAAAGACGTTGCTAGGGCGAAGTACACAAGTTAGAAGACCGTCAATATTGTTAGCTAACCTGATTAGTCCTTCTGCTTGAAACTTAAGGTCAATCAGCATATCCTGAAACTGTATTGGTGCATCAATAAATGAAAGGACAATTAGTAAAGTGATAGTAACTAAAAACCAAAAAATGTTTATCAGATTGCGGTAATAAGAAACATACTTTCCCCTGGCAAGTGAAGGATTCATCAACATTAAGTATATCCTGTGAACCATCAAAAACAACATCTGCAGAACTGTTGTATACAAGTCGCCTAACTTTACTTTCTCGGCATGCATTAATGACATTTTTTGCACCTGAAAATATCATAAACAGGAGGGTATGAATTTAAAATTATAGTATATAAGTATAAATCTCATCAAAAGTGGGAAAGAAAAAACGCCAATTACCTTGAACTATGATCATGTAGCAATTAAAGAAATCATGTGTGTCTAAATCAGTCCGTTCCATGTAAAATATAACATCTGCACCTTTAGTTACTGCAAGAGTTGTATTGTCAACATAGACTCAATTTCTCAAACATACAAGGAAATTTTAAAACTGAAGGTTAGACAAAAAATGTAACATTTATGATTCAATTTATTTCCCTTCCAACTCAGTATACACTTCAGTTTCTTAACAAAGAGAATTCAGATACTACTTTTCTTTTATCTAATTTCCTTGCAACCAAACAGTAACAAATAAACTCCATAAGTCCATCTTTCTTTGTTAGTTTGTGAAGGGAAAGCATTTTCAATTTTTCAATTCTCAAATTTTGTCATGCTTTTTCAGGAACTAAATATCGGTGCATCCCTAATTTTCCGTTCTTTCCAGGTAAAACTAAACCATCCAGTATTATTAATTTCTGAGGTTAAAAAAAATAATTTCTCAGACTTTGTATTTTATTTTTAATGTCTAAGAAGAAAAAGTAAAAACAAAAAGCCTCCAACCAGTGTTTAAACCAAAAACAAACATCTTTTATAATTAAAAAAAAAAAAGTCTTCAAATTATAAAATATATGATTTTACACTTATTTAGAGCAATTATGTTATATTAGTTATTATCTTTCAGCCATTTGTTCATTTCTGATCAACCACGAATTTATTTTACATTATTGCAACTTCTTTAGAAAGCAAAAGGCAACAATCAACGAAACCTTTTAAAAAAATCTGGCAATATTCAAGTAAATTCAAACAAAAAGCTCAACGAACTCCATTCTCAGCTAAATTAACTTAAAATCGCCTAAATTTGAAAATATAAATAAATAGATAACTGATCAAGCTTTCTTTCCTGGCATTTCTATAGTAACCGAAACAATGTATCCGAAATGCTTACAAGTAAAGATGTATACATACGTATATTGATCGTATATTACAGTTATACATATATTATACGAATAATTCTCTTTTACCTTCGACGATTTGAGAGGTATCGAGAACGTCGACGTGGCAAACCGAGGCTTGACCAGAGCAGAGAGCATCAGAGAGAAGAGAGTCGTCCGCAGAGGAAGGATCGAGCTCCAGCGAGTGAGAAGATGAATCGGCGACTCGGACGATCCAACCTCCGAGTCGAAGCAACCTGTTGACAAGCGATCTCCCTAAGAATCCTCGGCCTCCGAGAACCACGCACGTCCTCGTTTCGCTCCAATCTCCATACGCCACGTCATTCTCCGCCGCCGTGTTCTTCGTCGCCGTCACCACCATTTCCGCTCCTTTTTTCCCCCCCTTTTTTCTGTTTTCTTCTTGTTTTCCCCTTTTTCTTCCTTAATATCTGCGAAAATCGGGATCGTCAATATCTTCGATTAGTGTGCGGAGAGGATTAATGATATTACGGGCGTTGTGAAATAAGGAGGTGTTTGGCGGGGCGACGCTGGGTTCATTTTTTCTTTTGCCTTTTCTGTTTGGAGGAAAAAAAAAAGTAATAAATAGAATTTTATATAACTATTTTCCTGGTAGAGTAGAAAAAATAAAAATTTGAAAAAAAAAAATTGGTTTGTGGGTGGTGGGGTCCAGGAATCCGGTGAGATGGTCCATCGGCGTCAAGTAATTGGGCGCTTTCAGGTGAAAATTACTACTCCCACTAAGCTTTGCTTGCCTCCTAATATTTGTCAACCGCATTTTATCCCATCATTTTTTATATAGGAAATGGTAATATAATGTAAATATGATATAAAATATATTATAATGTAATATATAAAATAATATAAATAAGTCAATATAAAATTACTAAAATGATAATATTAAAGTATTTATTTTAGACACAATTATAATAAAAAAATATAAATATAATATAAATAGATATTCATAGATCAAATAATTTATTCAACTCGAAAGGTTCGATGTATATTGGATGAGTCTTAAATAATATTTTTTTTTTTTTTGTAATTTGAGCTGCTCCAAGCCCAATTACTATCTAAATAATAAAACTTATTTTTATTTAAATTTAATTATAAATATTAATATAAAATAAATTTTTTTAATATTATTTTAAATAATAAAACGATCTTTTAGATGAGAATCCAAATTTAAAAAAAGAAATAAAATATTTTTAGATCATTGATTGGTCTGGCAATAATCACTTGTGGATACAAATACATTAATTACAGTTTTAAGAGTAAAATTTTATTTGTGAATAAAAGAATATTTTCAAAGAAAACATAATAAAAAAAATGTAAATATATTGGACTAATTGAATCGAGAATAGATGATATGTTCGGTGCAATAACTATGTTAAAACTATTGTTTTTATCGAATCAATAAAAAATCATTTTCAATTGGTTAAAAATTAATAAAAGATTTGATTTTATACGTATTTTTTATTTTTTAAATTTTATTTGTATTTAAAGAGATTTGAATTTGTAATTTTTAATTTTATAATGTATATTTATATTAATTATCATCCAAATTAATTTCTTTAATACTATAAAACCTTTAGCCATTAAAGCTAAAATGTTTTATCAATCTAATAGGTACAACCACTTGAACTGATTAGTACAAAAATCGAAAATTTAACCATTTTAATCGTCGTCACAAATTTTTTAACCTTGATTATAAGGTTAAACATTTACATATTTAAAAGAGGCTGATGAATATAAAATTATCAACTGTTTTGTTTCGACTCTTTATTTTCTTAAAATATTCATGTTTAACACATTTCTGAACATAGATATTGAAATATGACCTTCTAAATCTTCAAATAAATGAAAAAACTTTGAAAAAAAATTTAAATATGCAAAAAATCGAATACATACTTGTATCTAATACTCGCATCGAGTCCAAATAACATAAGTTGTGGTGATCAAAAAGCAAATAATATATTGAGATTAGCTTTTAAGAGATTTTAAAGTTCGAAACAGCTTTGAAAAAAAAAAATAAAACACAAAGCATATGAACATTATCCTATATACATATGGAAAAATTAAAAAAAATAAAAAATAAAAGAAAAACAATGGTGGCTTTTATTTTCACATATGGAAGAACTAAACATCACCTATACACATACAGGAACTGGAGTCTTTCACTAATCCTAGAAATTATCCTTTGCTCGGCGGATGATACTCAAGGCTTCTGCCTCGTTCGCCGTAATCGGAATATCTAAAGACTGCCTGATTTCCGTACTCGATGTCCGAAGGAACGGATTACATGCCTTCTCCATCTTTAATGTGGTTGGAATCTGAAAACAGCACATTGTTAGTCAATGCAAACATTGTCGGACAAATCATGTGCTTGCTCAACTCGTAATGATCGATCAGATCAAGTCAAGCCAACATGCGAGAGTGCAGCTCCAGCCATATCATGTATAGGCAAATAGCTCATACCAAAATCACAAGAATAAAGAATATCGAAAACAACCAATATAACGAGGTTAGAGCTGAACTGACATATTGTCTGACATAAAAGACGAGAAAAAACCCATATGATTGAAGAAGTATTATCGAAGGTAAGGAGATCGAGTGAAGGAAACATATAAAAGTGCGATGGAGTTCATACCACATGCATGCAAAAGTCATTACATCTATGCACTAAAAGAAAATCGAACGAACACCCCTTGGCTCAGTGAAACACAAATCATGGTCCTTTTTTGACAAATTTCATGATCTAATCCTCGAAAATCAATGGTGACCAGTATAATTCTTGACATTAACCCTCGAAAATGTCCTAGAAAATTAGTTAAGAAAGAAAAAAACCCCGGAAATTACCGTAGGCAATCCCTTGTTGCGAAGATGAGCTACATGGGCAGCATAAGACCGAAGCCCCTCATTCTTGGGTTCTATGGACAATGCAAATTTCGAATTACTCTGCCAAATTCGGTACTTAAATGGTTAGTGCCTTTCAGAATTCCAAGCCAGGGAATATTAAGTGGTTGGATCGAAAAGATAAATAGACTAACCAAAGTATATTCATGACCGCAATATATATTTGTATCATCGGGCAGAGACATGATCCTCTGGAGGGAAGAAAGCATCTGCCAGGTAGAATTCAACAGTTATGATATTTATCAAGAACAACAGAGAAGATTTCCTGGATTATCAAGGATTATGATATATATACTACCAGAATTTTACATTTGTTTTAGATTAGTTCAACTTAATGAGCCTTTGGCTAGTTTAGTTAAAGGAAACCAACGTTCAACATAGTACGAGAACACATGCAAACATAAAAGTAACAGGGAAAAAAATAAAAGAGATCCACCAACCTTAGGACCGAGTAACTTTAAATAAACTGAACTGATACCATAAGGAATACTGCTTATTGAGATAATTGAACTACCACTTCACCAGAAAATATGTTGCTTCAACTTTCATTTTTCTAGAAGTACGTAAGTCCGACACATGTTTGGGCATGAGTATGAGGATATAAGTATGACCCTCCAAGGAACTTTCAAGAACATGGTTAAACTTCAAAAAAATTCAAACATACCTGTACCAGGCACATATCCATATCCAACACTCACACCCGAGTTCAAGTAACATAGAGAAAAATTACTCTACCATTAACACTTCAACTTTTCCTCCCAAAATGATGACTAAGAAATTCATTTTTTTTTTAAGTTCAACTTCCAAACCTAAACTCTTCTTTCACTCTTAAATTATAAAAGTTAATCTCAATTATATCCTATCGTCCCAAACGATAATTTGCATCACTTTGATGGTGGCAGTCCCATTTCTCAGGAATATTTATCATCGATTGATATTTGAATAATGCTGTAACTAGTCTAGTCAAGCTTCTTATTTAGATTAAGAGTTGAAATAGTAGCCCTTAGGGTATCCACTATCAACTAAGCTATATTGTTCCAATTCTTCATTTTTCTTAAAGTACCTTTATACGAAACCCATATCCAACACATTTTTGGACGTATGGACATATGACACTCCAAGGACCCTTTAAATACATGGAAAAACTTTATAAAAAATTGAACATACGCGTGTCAAAGACATACCCGTTTCTGACCCTCACACCAGAATCCGAGTAATATAGAACTCAGATATCATAAATTATACAAGTCAAAATTACCTGCTCTGGGGTTCCCTCAAAAAGCTTGCCACATGATAAGCTGAACAAAGTGTCTCCAGTAAATATTGCTGCAGAACTCGGAAAATAGAAGCTAACATGGCCTGCATGACATATTTCAATTTATTAATAATAATAATAAAGAAAGAAAGGGGAATAAGAAGGTACAAGCAACCACAAAAAGCGGAACTATTATTTCATTGAACTTTGAAATCTATGTTACTCGAATTTGGGTGCAAGTGTCAGATACGAGTATGTGTCTGACATAGGTATGTTCAAATTTTTTTACGTTTTTTCATGTACTTGGACTGTCCTTGGTGAGCCATAGCCACATACCTATGTCCAAAAATGGGTGTGTCGAACATAGGTACTTCAAGAAAGGTAAAGAGTCAGAACAACGTAGTTTGAAATAATAAAAAGTATCTAATTCATGCGATTTCCAATAAAATTTGACTAATGAATCTAACCTCGGGTATGACCAGGAGTTTCGAGCACATGCACCTCATGACCTGCAAACATCCACTTGTCCCCATCATTTAGAACGATATCAATTCCAGGAATCCTATCCTTGTCTATTCCTGAACCAATAACCTACACGGAGAACAACAGTTATTATTATAATTATTATATGTGTGATGTGTCGTCTTAAAAAGATCTGTGATTCAAATGACTTTTGAAACAGTTGAAAACTTTATATATGTCATTGTCTAAACACTATTTGCAAAAAAAAAAAAAAAAAAAATATCCATTCTTTAAATAAGAAGTGGTTTTGTTTGACACGGGACAAAAACTGAAGTTCATGGACAAGGAAGACCAATGTACAATTAACCTATATTACTCAGACTTGGGTGTGATTTTCAGATATGGGTATGAGTTTGACATGAGTATGTTCAATATTTTTTCAAGTTTTTCCACCTATTTGAAAGGTCTTTAGAGGGTCATATCCCCATATCCATGTCTAAATATGTGTCAAACACGGGTGTCGATCACAGGTATTTAAAGAAACATAAAGAGTCGGAGTAACATAGCAATTAACACCCATCACTACGAGCAAGATGCAAAGGCCCTATTAGAGTACAGATAGTTACTCTATCTGAGTTTATGATTTGACGTCTGATACGAGCTGAAAAGGTGACAGAAAGTTACCCTGAGATAGGGGTGAGCATTCGGTCGGTTTGGTAAAAAAAAATTTCAAACTGAATTAACCGACTTAGCTAGAGGAACCGACCAAACCGACCGACATTTTTAACCATAACCGAATTAACCGAACCGACTAAATTTCGGTCGGTTTGGTCGGTTAGTTCGGTCAAATCGGTTTATTGGGTCTTGGGCTAATGGTTGTATATTT
>JBBYHK010000012.1:19001607-19024402 GCA_038382065.1 Adansonia grandidieri
GATAACCGACCGAATTAACCAAATAAACCGACATAAAAAACCGACATAACCATCGAACCGACTAACCGAACCGAATTAATCAAATTCCATCGGTTAAGTCGGTTAAGTCGGTTTGAACCGACTTATGCTCACTCCTACTTTGAGATATAATTTTCATACCTTTGCTCCGTACCTTGCTTTCAGCTCTGCGTTCCCACCAGTGTGATCATGATGGTGATGTGTATTCAGTATATAAGTCAAGTTCCGGTTTTTCCGACTCAATGCATCAATAATTGGCACAGCTTCTGAGGGATCAACAACTCCGACTGTTCCGGTGTCCACATCATGCAAAAGATATGCATAATTGTCTCTGAGGCATGGTACCTGAAAAAAAAAAAAAATCAAAACTTCATATCTAATTTATTGGTATTGTAGGCAAAAGTCAGTTATTATAACCTTCAACAACAACAAGTCGCAAAACATTTCTTTCAATTTATAAGCTTGAAAATGTGATTCCAACAGCAGAATCTAGGAAAGTGAGTTGTGATTCACTATAATTCTTTCACCTCAAAGTAAAAGCAATAAATTTCAGGCTCTTAGTTCTCAAAGAAGACAATTCAAGACAGATAAAGAAGGAAAGAGTTGTGCTTACCAATTCAATTTGTAACGACGAACACATGTTGGAAACACTGCAAAACTCGGCAACTCTAAGAGAACGACTCGCTCCACG
This sequence comes from Adansonia grandidieri, assembly GCA_038382065.1. NCBI lineage: Eukaryota > Viridiplantae > Streptophyta > Magnoliopsida > Malvales > Malvaceae > Adansonia > Adansonia grandidieri. The sequence goes on from JBBYHK010000012.1 coordinate 19,002,317, forward strand.
CAAGGTTTTGAGGGGCGTTGATAATAAGCGCATAACACCATACACAAGACCCTTTCTTATGCAAAGTTGCCTCAAGCCTGGCCACACGCAGAGCCCGCTCCTCGCCTAAAACATCAGAAAGCAGACTTTCAAACTTAAATACTGTAAACCAACATATATTCAAGAAAAAAGTTTGAGCAATAACAATCAACAGATTTTACTGACAAAATCACATAAAAAGATTTGGAATTATAATCGAGATTGTAAACCAGCAATCCTTTTTTTCTGACTTGAAAAGGAATCCATTCTCATGAACAAACACGACCCCTACACACACCTAGGAGCACCCCTTACTGCATATCCATACAAGATCCGAGTAGGCGGGTCAAGATCCTACAAGATACCCACTAATCGGGGTACCCTCCCAAAAGGAAAAAGATGTGTCTTCAAGTTCTATTCTTCTTAGTTAGGTTGGGCAGGTTCGATCAGAAATGCTATGTTTAAACAAAGATTATGCCTCCTCCTGAAAGCTTCATGGGACTTTTTTTTTTTTTCCCCACGAATACTGGATGAAACGATTCACATCAGGGTACTGACATACAACACAAGTAAATGCATAAAGCCACAATTTCATATCAAAGTCAAAGCTTTATTTTTATGACTTTTAGGAGACGATTCATATCATGCAATTCGGACGACGAAAACCCTTCAAAACCAACAAAAAATTCTATTCTATAACTCATGCCATTTGCACAGATAATGGTAATTGACAAGACGAGATTCATCTGACAAAAAAAAAAATGCTATCTGTCCCATTAAAAGTTTTAAATGTTTTTATAAGGCAAAAACTACGGAAAACCAAATGACTCAATTCTGGAAAATCAAAATAAAAGTTAGAAAAGATGGTTAAGAACGGCATATAAAAGCAAATTATATGTCAAAAACAGTAAAATTTCGGAATTCCCATTAAGCAAAACTAGACTAACTCTAAGCCAAATGAAGAGGGAATATAAAGAAAAGGGAAAATCAAATAAAAACATCCATTTCCTCAATTAGCCATAACAAGAATTTTCATTTTCCTCAAATGGGTACAAAAAAAAAATCAGATTTTTACCATTATATTTCCACTTCTCATTCCTACAAGAATGCAAATTCAAGTATTAAAAAAAGAAAAACAAAGAAAAAGAAACAAAATGGAGCAAGAAGCAAACCCTGGAACAAGGCAAGGAGGCCACAGCAGATGAAGCCTTAGAGAGCATATGCATCTCTCCTTTTTCTGTCTCTCTAAACAATGAGGTCTCTTTTTTAAAGAAAGTTCCTCCTTTTAGAGAAAGACAGTGTATTTATTTTGTGTGCTGTCAACCTGTCACTGAATGATGTCTGTTTTTCATTTTTTGCGGTTGCGTGGCGTGGTTGTGTGAGAAAACAAAATAAAATGATAAATTTTAATTTTAAATGAAAGAATTTAGTAAAAATAATTGCAATAGATAGTAAAAATGTTAAATATTTAATATTATTTGATATATTTTTATAAATTTAGATAATTTTGGGATCATAAATTTATAATTAGCAAAAAAATAAATAAATATTTGACAAATATTTGTTAAATTTTTATAAAATGGATAATTTTGGATTTATAGACTTATAATTCATAATTTAATCAGTTATTCCAAGTTTTAATTTTGGCTCTAATAGTATCAAATATTTAAATTTGTTTTATTTATACTAATAATAAATTTAAATATCTTTATTCAATAATCATTTATATATTTAATTTTTATTTAATTTAACTAACATAATTAAACAAATTCCAATTAAGATAGTTCAAAAATTATAATTTTCATAATTTATGGGTGAATTTTATAATATAAATGATGATAATAACCTTGATTTTGGCTTTAATAATATCGAATATTTGAATTTATTTTATTTATATTAATAAAAAATTTAAATATTTGTATTTAATAATCGTTTACCTATTTGATTTTTGTTTAATTGGACATCAATAAATTAAACAAATTCAAATTAAAATATTTGAAAAATTATAATTTTTATAATTTATGGGTAAATTTAATAATATGAATGATAACAATAACCTGCTAAATTTATTCAAATTAAGATATTTGAAAAATTATAATTTTAGTAATTTATGGGTGAATTTTATAATATGAATGATGTTAATAACATGATAAATTTATGTAAGATACATTTAAGAAACATAAAAAAAAACTTAAAATTAAATTTAAATTTATATATCAACTTTAACTCACTCTTAGCTACTAGACGAAGAGATTGTTAGTCAATTACTGTTATATCTTTGATCTGAATAGCACATTCCCGTTTACTGTTAGTCATATTTATATTTATAAATAAAAAAATATAAAACATATAAGCATAAATTGATTTTGCCAGGGCATGCAAATGGATCCGAACTCATTAAAATCAGTCGGACTTCTTTTTTCTGCTTTTAATTGAAGCTTCGGAAAAAATAAGTTTCCTTTTCCCTAATATTTTACGTTTTTTTTTTCAATAAAATGAAATTTACAAAACAATTTATCAATGTGAATACAAGGTACAGATTGCTTTTATTACATCTTTACTATGCTTCGACTTTATATATATATATATATATATTTAAGGCTGTGTCTGAATAAAAAAATATAACCCTTTATAAACCTTTTATTTATATGAAAAAAAATTTTTAAAAATAAATATACTATATTGAATACATTTGTATCCGATATTTATACTCAAACTTAAATATCGTAGTTACATTCTATTTTGATCTGAGGCTCATTCAAATCGCTATCTGTAGGTTGAATGCTGATGCAAGACTATGAAAAACTTCATGATTCAAGGTCCCAGATTTTTCAGCAAAATTTGCATCCAAAGCATACATGTAGATCATCACAGAAATTAACAATTTCAGCATAGATGTTCCTTGTTCATATTAAAGCAACAACAATAATGTCACAACAACAAACATGACCGGACCATGTTTTCAGACAAAGATAGCAATCCTGTCTCCCTCATAGTGGCAGGTAATTTTCTGTTTTTCTTAATCGAAATGAACCATAAACTCGCAAAATAACAGCCAACACCATCATAGTTCATCCTGCAGTGCAAAGGGAAAAAAAATCCGAGGTTAGAGCTGTGGTTGGAATGCTTTTGATTTAGCGTCACAAATTTTTTTGGTGCGAGTTCGTGCACAAGAAGAAATCATTCAAGAGCAAGCAAAAACTTGACTTTTAAGGAAGAGCAAAGGGGGGCTCTGAAAATAATTTTAAAAAGAAACTCTCATTAGCTTCCATCTTTTCCTATACCACCTGGACTTGGGGATGAGTGTCAAATATGAGTGTGTTTGACATAGGTATGCTCAATATTTTTTTCAAGTTTTTTTCATATATTTGGAAGAGTACTACCCTCGTATCCATATCCTCTGTTGGATATGAATATTTTAGGGAAAAATATAAAGCATATTAGCGTATAATATTTCCCATAGAGCATGGTAGGGGAAGGGAAGCCTCAAGTCCTTCAACCTACGGTGGTTTGCTCATGGCATCGAATGAAATAGATAGTAACTTCTAACACAACTGTATTTATTGATTTATTAGAGAAAAGCTCAACCAAAAGGAAAATGCACTTACATGGTAATCATCCAAATAATCGCGAGGATCATGCTGCCAAAAAAACAAAAAAAACCCTAATTAACGTCAACTCATACTATAATGCAGCCAGGAAAAGAGGGGAATATTTCAACAGTTTGCACTTAGACCTCTCTTTTCTAACATGGTGGAACACTGACAATCTCACTCTTCAAACTAACCCATGATAAAATCCGTTGCCACAATCTAAGTAACCTAGAAATACTTTCTTCCAATTCATTAGGATAGATAAACATTCAATCAGAACCAATTAATATCCGCAACAGTTAAAAGCTGTCAAGAAACATTTTGCAACTTAAGATATACCACAGGCCGCCACAGCTACTGGTAATAAAAGAAACTAAAATTACCATAGATTTGGCTTATTAAGATTCAAACTCTATCTCACTTCCCAAAACATCTTGAACAATGAACATGCATGGAGTCATTGGCTTTTTGTTGATTAATTGATTTCCGAAGGGGAAAAAAAAGGTTTTAGAGAAAAATAAATAAAGAAAACAAACAAAATACCCTTCTACGGTGCCTCCTATCTCTATATCGATGGTCCCTCTCTCTTCTCCGCTTTTCACCCTCCTCTCTTGCTCTTTTAGATTCCTGCACAAACAGCCATTTAAAGACTTTAACAAATATTCAGGCATAATACAGCTAATTCCATACTCAAAGCCCCATAAGAAACCAAACTATCGGACTAGCAACCTCCTCTTCCCGAGCTCTTCGTTCTTTCTCTGCCTCTTCAAAGGCCTCCTTTTCAGCCTGAAATTTCCCAAGCAAATTATTTACTACTTAAACACTTCAATTCACTGTAAGTACAAAGTCTGAAAATTAACAGCTTACCTCCCTATTCTTGGCCCAAATATCTTCTACAACTTGTCTTGCATATTGCGGGTCATCACAAATCAATATGTTGTCAAAAACAGAACCAGCCTTTACCTGCAATATGAAACATAATCCATTTAGTTTTGATAGCTGATCTATTTTCCCCCAACATATATGTTTTAGTAGGTTTTGAAGTCTCAAATATGCTTTCAGAGAATTAAGTCTTCAATATGGGTTGCCAACCAACATGCAAATGTACTATTTCACCATTCATGTTAAATTCTTTAATTGCATCCCCAGCAGAGAACTCTTTATGTTTTATCCAGAATAATGTCTTAAATACAAAATGACTCATTGCATGAGATACTCAACTAATTAAAGCATTACGGTACAAAATGAAACATATACAAAACAAATTTAAAATGAATGGGACTAAATTAAGTTTGATGCAGCACAGCCTAAATTAACTAAGGAACATCAATCTGTAGAATGTAGTGACACCGATCAAGAAGTTGAGAATAAGGCCTAAAATGGTATGGTTGTACACAAGATATCTTAGGGATGCGTCTATGAAAATTGATAAAGTAAAACTAATCAAGAAGGGTGGAGAAGTTGACATCAAGCTTATACTAAAGACACAAACCAAAGTGGTATTCACTGTCTTTGGTGGTACATTTGGATTCGTGGACAACACATGCTAAAACAAACTCACTCCAAAGAAAAGCAATCCCATAAGCATCTGGCTGTAAAAGTGATTAAAGACGAGAAAAAATCGTATCTTACAAAGAGCATGGGCAAACATTGGAGGGAATAAAGGGAAACCCACCACTCTATTCAGTTCGGAGTAAGAACTTAATACTGAGTGTAACAATAGATATACCTTGTTACCGTGTCGTTTAATACACTTTATTGAAAAAGAAACAAGATTGGAAATAGTCACTTTTGGAACAATTGGATTATTTCTTTTGTTCCTGAAAAGAAGTTCTATCTTCAACCACTTGAAGAATATGAAGAAATGCTTACCTGCCAGACTTCAATACCCACGTATTTTATTGGTTTCAACACATAAAGGTCTGGATCGTCTTCAAACTCTAGAGCACAGAAAAAGGAAGAAAAAATGAATAAAGAAAATAGACAGTATATATCCAGATTGGATTGAAAACAGGCATAGATAACAAATTCACAAATACATCAGAACCCAATTGAAAAGCACATCAGAAATGGCTGCACCGAACTTTGGGGTCTTTTCCCCCTCGCTCCCTCCCTCCCTCCCTCCCTCACCCTCTCTTTAGAAAAAGGATTCAAAAAAAAAATAAAAAAAAAGATAATCTCTCAATTGTTGGCAGGCCAATGTTTAGATATGCGAAGGGTAGTTTGGACCAAGCTAAGTGACTACTTACAGACTATATTAGGCATTCCTGACAAATTAAAGTCCCCTGCCCATGCTCTAGTTTCAAATGTGTGATTTAAACATCAAGGCACTGACATCTAGTGAATAAGACATACCAGGGTTATCAATCCATGGAGTCTTCCACTTTCCCTTGTAGTTAGGATTCTTGATTTTCTGCAGAAGGGATTAAAAAATTAGAACTTTAGAAGAGATTTTACTTTGTATCTTATGTTGGTAGCTTAAAAGTACCTTGGGCTTCCATGGTCCTTTATATGCTGGATTTGGGATCTTATGTGGTTTCCAAATACCATCCTCTTCATCATCCCAGTCATCAGGCTATAAGAACAAAATTAAAAGCATGTAAAGAGTGGAACTTTTTATCATTGAATGCATATCAACTACCAGAATTAGAGCCTAAATATCATCCTTCAAGGGGGCAAAGAAAACACACGGCCAATAGAGAACCATCATGTTTAGACAAAAAAAGGAATATGTAGCGGGTCCAAACTATATCTGTCTTGAAACTGTTTAGGCATCTGAAAATAAGACCTTCGGACTGTCAATAATGATTACAAACCTCTTTTGCCTTTGGATCTGGAATCTCAGCAGGAATTTTATCATATCCCTGCAAAAAACCAGATAAAAGTGTTTAGTTCATAGTAAATCACATGATCATTTCAGAGATCACATTCTGAAGAGGCGCTAAGCATGTATTACCTCCGGTTTGACATCATTAGGATCCTCAATGTATTCTCTATCATCCCAGTCTGCAGGCTGTAAAAGGAACAACAATGGGTTTATTCTTTGGGGCAGCAAGTAATTAGACTATATCATACCAGCAAATAAAAAATAAAAATAAAATAAAATAAAAACAACAGAAAAAACAGGAACTCTATTCTTTCCATATAATAACATATACAAATCAATGCTTTTTCAAGGTCTTTTGCATAAATAAGTTCTTGAAGGTAAATTTGAAAAAAAAAAACAAGTATGGATGCATCATATCAGATATCATAGTTGTTGTCTGTCAATGAATACCCCATGTTGACTGTTAGGGTACTACCTTTTTGGCTTTCAAATCCTTGATTTTCCGTGGAGGAAGGATATCCCAATCAGTATACATGCTGCCAGATTCTCTCTCTCTGTTATCAACTAGAACACTATAAGAGGCATCAGGCCTTAGAATAAATGTGTAAAAGTGAGTTAGCTTGTCCGTTTCACATTGTAAATCCTTTTTACTAGGATAATTTTGTCCTTGGTAAGATAGTATAAGATGGAGCTTTTTTGTCTGTGAACCACAAATATCTGGTCCAAACATCAAACTGCACCATGGAAAAAGACCAATCAGCTAGCGTTCAAAGTAACATGAAGCAAGTCTTAAAACGTTATTAGCTTCTGTAATAATGTCTATGACAAAGGAAAATGCCTCCAACAGGACAATTAAAAAATTGCAATCTAAGCACAAAATGATATGCGATACCAAATATACATGCAAAAGCAACACACAACTTTGGTATAAACAAAAGAAACTTTGATGTCATTATTCCTCATTATGGCAACATAGGTATCTATGAAATACTTTGAAAAACCAAATTGCAGGAAGCCGTTTACATTTTCTGTTGTAGATAACTAATTATCTCAGTCTGGATTTGCATGTCAATTATCCCTCATTATGGCAACATAGGTATCTATGAAATACTTTGAAAAACCAAATTGCAGGTAAGCCGTTTACATTTTCTGTTGTAGATAACTAATTATCCCAGTCTGGATTTGCATGTCAATTATCTAAGATGTGGAAATATAAAATTTGTCACTGGCAAAATTTACATGATTAAATAAATTGCTAGACCTGTAAGGAGTGTCACCACCAAATTTCTTCTGGTTTACATAACCAGAGAGAAGCTTAATATAACCACCACCGCATTCAATGTCTTGTTCAAATTTAATTGAATACTGAACCACTAGAGTTTTGTTCTTGTTGCTGAACTCTGGTACCTTAGCAGAGATAGCATAATGTTTGGCATCATTATATGTCTGAATACCTGCAAGATTCCCAAGCATAAAAAATCAGCCACAGTCAGCAGTGCTATTCCATATATGGTAGACACATAAAAGAATCTAATTGGGTTGGCCTTCTAATTTAGAAAGACAACTGACAGAAAAAGTTTGCACCAGCGTAGTAATGGATATTTGCAGCCAATTTCATTTGGCACTGGATATTTAGACATCCTTATTTTACACCACATTAGGCGAACATAAATTTATATGAGCATGCGACAATTGCTAGTTATGTCTAATAAAACCATATAATTTCTTTTTTTTTTTTTTTTTTTACAAAAATGATTTAATTGCTTTAATCTCTTAAAACTTAACAAAGCAATTCAACTTTGAGCACTGAATATGGCCTGCCTGGCAATAGCAAATTCACACATCATCCAATAGAGTTATGCAAAATGTATCCATCATGAAAGCTCATACAAGTTCACAAAATCTCACAACTTTCATTTTTCTTGATTATTGCTCATCTAGAGATCAAGTTTTCTTCATAGCCAACAATTTAGAAGAAACAAATTAGAGACAAGAAATAACAGGCTGGAAACCACGGAGACAAAAAGGAAAGGAACTAATAGCTGTTGTATCATTAATGCTACAACCACCTTCATAAAATAGGTAGTATTTATCCTAGTTCATTTACGTTAAAGATTCACCTTGAGAATTTGCAGATATAAGAGATTCAAGACATAATTAACAGCAAGGAATGGTTCTCGCCTTTATTATTATTATTATTATTATTATTATTATTATTATTATTATTTTGCAATATGAGCTTCACTTAACATTTTGTGATGACCAGGTTCCACGACGTCTACCTGTGCCTACATAACGGGATTTGGCTGTCGCCCCATGTACACTCACATCAAAGGTATTATCCTCTTTGGGCACCCAAAAGTCCTGCAAGGCTTTGTGCCTCCCTCAGTTGGAATCAAGGACCTCTCCTTTAAGAGAGTCCTTGTGCCAACACAAGTACCAATTTGAGCTACCCTTTTACAACTCAAAACTTCACTATTAAGTCTAGAATACCCCATAAATTCCACTTAAACAGTCCCTTATAATGAAGAGCAACATAATACATTAAAAACACGCGAGAAAGAGGCAAATTCATGACTCAGAAAAGGGGGCATTTTCATCTTAAATTACTAGGCTTCATGATTCAGATTTTAAATCTCTAAGATCCAAGTAAAAATAAGTAGATAACAGTATAAATATGCATATAAATGCATAGCAAGTAAAGAATACCTTTATCATCAGGATCGCCGGACCACTTGCCGGCGGTGTGCTTAAAGGTGCCGGCTTTTCCCTCACTCCTCTTCCAATCTGATAACACCCATCGGCTTTTCCACCCCTCTGTCACCAAATCAAAAAAAATAAATCATAAGCAATCACATTCTACTCAAAATAAATCAATTCAAATTCAAATCATTGAAAAACACAGCATTCACTCATCGAAAATTGTAACTACAAGAACAGTAAAATATAGTCAAACTGTTTGACCAAAACTTCCAGAATCTTCTTTTCCTATCACTACTTTATAAATCCTCTGTGTTTAGGTTAGCTAAAAATTTTCCGATACTAAACCCTAAAAGATGAAAACAGAAATTTCTTCGCTAGTTTGTTAAGAACAAATTAATCCCATAGCATTCTAGAAACTTCGGTCAACCGCCGAAAAGAAACAAAAAACAATAAAAAATTATTGAAGATAAAACAGAAGAAATAAAGTTGAATGATACTAGATTTAATCGATTTTTATAAGAAAATGAAAGTTTTTTTTTTTTTTTTTTTACCTTCGAATCGTTCTTCGAAGAAAATCTCAGAGAGAGCGAAATCGAAGAGTAGAAAATGAAGAAAAATGAAAGAGAAAGGGAGAATCGACTGTTTGACGGCCAGTTTTCCCATCTCCGGCAAAGATCTCAACTCATTAAAATGGCGTCTTTTTCTTGTTTTTTGGAGTTTTGATATGAAAAAAGAAGCTAAAGCTAAGCTTAATCAATGGAAAACAAACAGTGACTCGGACTTTGACTCACTTCAATAGTTAGCTTTCTGAGATGTCTGTAATAACTCTCCTTTATTTTATTTTTTTAATATAGAGAAAGCGTAATGTCATTTAAGCCCTTAAGAATATCTCTATTTACGGAAATATCCCATCATTTATCATTCTTTTCTTACATATATTATCTCCATTTTTCCATTTTATGTACTAATTAATACGAAGTCCTAATAATTTACTAATTAAGCAGTATTTATTTTTAAAATTTTAAAATTAAAAAAAAAAAGAAATTTTGTCACCTTTTATTATGTAAATCTCTATTTTATTAGAAATAAATCCTTAATCTTAAAATTTTTATCTAAATAAATCTTAATTTTTAATTTTAAAATTTTTTAATTTTTAGTATATATTAAATAAATTATTAATATAAATTAATATTTTATTTAAAATAAAAATTTATTTAACAAAAAATAATAATTTATTTGAATGTCAAAACAAGATGACTTTTAATATTAAAGACTACTTTAGTATGTTTTATTATAAAGTGTTAGGAAAAAAATGCTATTAAAAGATTTTAAACATTTAATATTACTTTAAAAATATATCTATAAAATCATTTTATGTTAGAAAGTTGATTTTTAAATAAAAATAAAAATATTAATTTTTTAGGATAGATTTCAAAATCAAAGATTTTAATAGTAAAAATTAAAATTTTTTTTACCCGTTAAGTATTAAGATTAGATATATTTATTGATTGAATTGTTTGTTTAAAAGGATTAAATTAAACCTTTAGTAAGATTTTTGTAATTAGAATTTAATTGATTTGACTTAAATTATTATTTAATAAAAAAAATTTATTTATATTAATAAAAATAATTTTATTTATATTTAATTATAAATATTAATATAAAATTAATTTTTAATATTTTTAAATAATAATATAAATTTTCATTATCAACTTAAATTTAAATGAATAAAATAAATTTTTTAATCATAAAATATTAATAAAATACTATTTTTAACTTGAAAAAGGTGTGCCGAATTCAATGCCAAACAAGACGTTAGTGCGAAAAAGTGACACTTTTTTGACGTATGGGTGAGTGGATGTCACGTGAGAAGCACTGAGCGACCGTGTGGAAAAATCATTAGAAATTGTTAAAAAAGAATCATGGGCCAGGGGCCACTATTTCAAAAGCAGGGCTTGGCAAATTCAATCGACATTATTCTTTTTTATTTTCTTTTCAGTTGGAAAAAGAATAGGAATTTAAAGATATGCAGTCATCTAAGATGGAGCAAGTCTAAAAGGCAAAGGTCCCAAGCTCGAATCCAAACTCGGTTCATCCATTTAAATTTATATTCAATTGAAAAATTGACGTGTAAGTTTAGATTTAATTGTGAACATTCTCTCCCACTTTAAGAAAAAATATTCAATGGCCCTATCAAAAATTATACCTTGAAAGTAGACCAATTCGTGTGTTCTGGATAGGGGTAGCTTGTCCACTCTAATCCAATGTGAATAAAAGTTTTAGTAAATCAAGTGGTTGAATTTGAATTATTATTTAATTATTATTTAAAATTAAATTATAAATATTAATATAAAAATATTTTTAAATTTTAATATTATTTTAAATAGTAAAATAAATTATGATCGGATTCATAAAATGCATCTATTTAGAAGAAACTATGTTCACGAATTAAGTGACTCTTTCGACTCGATAGGCTCAATTAGAATAAGACAATTGGATTTGATATAAAATTTTGGCGTCCAAACTAATTCAACCTTACTCAAATTTTTATTTAATCGATAAAAAATACGTTTATTTAAATTTAATTTTTAAAAATATATATATTAATATAAAAATAATTTTAAATAATTTAATATATTCCAATCAAAAACAAACTTCCCATTCGAAACAATCCCAAGCAGGAACAAGCAATATTATTTACTATTCGAACCTAAATCGAAAAAACCAGTATAAGGGAATTGAGTTCTTTTAGAATAAAATTCTCCGATTCTTAGAATGAAACTTTGAAAGATACATTTTCAAGTTTGGTGGAAGGACCAAATCTTTCAGACTGTTTTGATTTCTATAATTTCAGCCAACAAAAACCAATCTGATCTTTTTTTTATCTTTCTTTTTTTCCCAGGAAAATGAAACGAAAATCACCTGCACTTTGAATCAAACCCTTTTTCTATTTTGACATGAATTACTGCATCTATACCTTCAAATCCCATGTTGGGTTTATATATATAATGATGTTGAATCTGTTAGCTCCTCCGAGTCTCCTACCTTCGTTCGAACGAGGCACCGAACTGCTGTTGCATGAAGACTTGCATGTCTGCAGTTCGTGAAAGATCAAACGGAGTCACTTTTTCGGTTTTGTTTCGACTGCTCGGATGGGCGGTGACAACTGTGATCCTCCACCGCCACCTAGAGCAGCAGCGGCGGATTCAACATGTGTAAGAAGATAGTCGTATATTTTCTTCCTTAGCCTATCGATCGTCTCTAATGAAACATGGGGCGTCGTTTCTTCTTCATCTTTGCTCAAACTGATTTCGTCTAACCAACTGTTGACACTCTTGAGCTGTGTCAACATCCCGGCTATTTGACCATTGTCCGATAAAGCAGATGTGTCGACATCGGCATCCAAGAATTTCTCCACGAACCGTAAGAACCAATCCTGGGATTCTGTTCGCAACATATCCGCCAAGTCAACAGCCTCATCGAGGCCATTGCCCCTTGTCCATATTTCTGGTGGTGCTGGTTGGACCTGTGCCTTCATTCCAAGCCCCAAACCATTCCCCGCTTTGCGAAGAACACCCTGTGCTACAAGCTTAGAGCCAACTACCTGACAGGCTTTTCCTTGGGCTTTTACAGAACCATTCTTATCCGAATTTTCGAGAATTAATACATTTTGGTTGGCAGGGACCGTCTTCTGGCTTTGTGCAGAAGCCAAAGTATGACCCCGCATCGGATTATGTTCTTTGGTAAATACAGAGAAGGATGATAGACTGGTAGCCAATGCAGCCTGCACCCATGAGACTGCATATTTCTGTCTATCCGAAGCAACCTTTACCACCACTTCCGACAGGGTTCCTTCATATTCTGGTGATGAACCGACTGGAATAGTTTTCAATAAAGAATATGCAACTGTGCGAGCATTATTCAAGCTTGCATGGAGGGTCAAGAACTGATCCACTGCAGGCTGAGGGTTGTCTTCCTTGGCAGAGGTTGTAAGATCAGAATATAAGCTGCAATACAAGATAGTGTAACCAAATAGTTTGTTATTAAAAACTGCCCAAAATCTACAACAGTTCAAACTTATGTTACTCAGACTCTTCATTTTTCTTGAAGTACCCGTCTCCAATGCATATCCGGATATGGGTACAGAGATATGATCCTCAAACTTATTAAAAATTTTGACTCGAGTGATGCGGAGAATCAGCCATACCTTAAACATCGAAGTAAGCTCTCTGAAGCAGCAGCCTCTTGTAAAGCTTCTATTGCTGCTGTTTGTGCTGCATCCCGATGTTTCATGACCTCCTGTAACAACGGATGCAAATTCGACATGAAGAATCACAACTATATGCTTCACAACGTCAGAATGTGAACTGAACCGTCGATGTAAGAACAATAAACTATCAATGACAAACTATGACCCTTAAGCAATCAATTAATTTGGTGTTAGCCATGCAAAAAGTCGATTGTTAACCACATAGCCCAGTACCCAGTTGAATTACCCGATTCCAACACATATCCGGAAATTAGCATGGAGATATGATCCTCCAACGATCACAACAACATAAGAATTTTTAAAAAATTGAATATACCCGTGTCCTACACTCACACCTGAGTCCAAGTAACATAGACCACTAATAAGAAATTAAATTATCACGTAAAGATCCTTCATAAGCATAATCCAATTAAGCAATGCCTCAGACTCAATTTTCTTAGATTATAATTACTATATTTTTGCAAACTAACATTGAAAAAATGGAAATTTCAAACACTTTTCCGCATTATATGCACTATATGTAAGTTAGTTTTAATTAAATCCGTACTTGATATTTTCTTCAAAAGGACTTTTAAAAGAGACTTTTATATAAGAGCTAGGAATGCTGTGGAGATCCGAAAAGTCATATATGTTCATACCTTTCCGAGCCTTGAAAGAGAAGAGGGGAGTGAACCCCATGAAACATTTCCATCTGTCAATCTTTTCCTATTTATCGGAACCTTGATCAAGTTCCCCAGGCCACCATTATTAGTTAGTTCTCCGGATTTCTTCTCAACAAGAGTTCTTGTCTTATTTTTTTTCTCCTGGTCATTCAACATTCCATTTGCCACGGGTTTCTTAGTTGAAACCTGAGATTTACTCTCCTCTTTTAACGGCCTGGTAGATGTTGGGAGCTTAGTCTCCTCCTTGGATGGCAACTTTTCACTCGATGTGCTCTTTCTCGGAGCCTGGCATCCATAATTTCAATTATAAAGGAGGGGAAAGAAAGTAGCTCAACGAAACACGACCTAAAATGCAGAAATAATACATATGTATTTCCAGATTCTGAAACATTTCGACGTTAAAGAGAATATAAGAGATATTCAATGCTTAAATTCTTTTAATCAAGTTCTACAAAAAATAGATCGAATGATACTGTGTTGCTCAAACTTTTCTACTTGCCGAAGTCCCAATGGACCCATGTCTAACACATAGCAAGTAAAAGCAAAAAGCAATCCTCGGTTTTTACGAAAAATACAAATTCTACTACAAATAAAAGTAAAAAGTATAAGAGACCATGTATGCCATAACCTAAACTTAAACCAGAGTTATGTCCTTCAAGAAATACTGGCCCACAAATTAGACAACTAATATAAAACAGTAAAAACCGATTTACCAAAAAGGGAACAAAAGAGATTCTATTATCTCATAATTTAAACTTTCTTATGTTTTACTCAGTTAGAAGCTACAGATCAAGAACAAGAAAACTTACAGAAGTGCTCCAAGATTCTCGGTTCGTATCAAGCTTGGTAGCCCTCGGTTTAGACCGGTCGCTGCCCTTCACTTCCATGTTCCCTTCCCAGCTCTTTCTCAAAGCCTTGGCCCCTGATTCGATCCCTTGGACCAAAGTTTTAATCACAGGTACTTTGTTCACAGTCGGACTCACCCCACGAAAAGAGTTTGCCTTCTCCACAGATCCCACCTTGGGACTCCCATTTCGAAGCCTTTTTATTTCTGCCTGATGCTTAATCCCACAGGCAAACTTCTCAAAAGAAGTTGGCAATGAGTAACAGCTTGACGGGGATGAAGGAATTGACCGCGAACTTAATGCCTTTGATTTCCCCAAGGAATCCTTCTTGATATCCAAACTCAGTGCTGTTTTAGTCAATTGAGACTTCGATCTAATCAAAGAAGCCGTTTTCTTATCAAACCGATCCTCCTTTGAGCCACCATTTGATCTATTCCTAAAAGACTTCTCTTTCTCTCCACTGTGACCACTACCTAACACTGGTTTTAATGGTGGTGACTTAACTTTCTCTCCAGGTTTTGAACCCAATGCAATTTTGCCACCATGGTTAAGGAACCCTGGAGAATGAGTAGCAACAATATCCTCAGGGCTCCCTACACAAGGGTGTCGGCCCGGGACCGGCCTAACCCCACGGAGGATGGGAACCGGCGAAGCAGATTCTAAGCGATCAACATGAATAAACTGACCTAATTGGATCTTATCACTAAGGATTAAATCATCATGTTCATCAGGCAATGATACATATGTAGCATGAGATGAATCTGAAACTTTAAGGTAAAAGCCTTGGTTAGGGTATAGCTCACCTCCAGCAAGTGCTGGAACTATGCTCACAACTTGTAATAGAGATGACCTGTGCTCACCGGCAACCTTAGAATCTGTGTTCATATGTTGTAATAACTTCAAAAGAACCCCTGGAACAAGATTTGCCATTTTCGATGCTCTCTCCAAATTGCATTACTCTTACAGAAAAAAAAAAAAAAAAAGACAAAGAAACTCAAAAGATTATAAAAGAAACTGAAAAATAAAGAATATTGGTCAACACCCAGATTAAGAAAAACCTAAAAATCTGTGTTCCTATGTTGTAATAGCTTCAAAAGAACCCCTGGAAGAAGATTTGCCACTTTGGGTGACTTCTCCAATTTGTATTTCTCTTACAAAAAACAAAAACCCCAGAGAAAGAAACTCAAAAGATTCTAAAGGAAACTGAAAATAAAGAATTTTGGTAAATACCCAGATTAAGAAAAACCTCAACTTGAAACAAGGAATCAGAGATTAAGAAATTTGACAAGATTCAGACGGCAGCTTTTTTTGGCTCTTCTCTGTAACGAAGAAAGAGAGCCCAGAAGAGATTTATTGATAAAAAACACATATAATCATAGACTTAACAAAGAAATTTTTATTAAATGAGATGCATTCAATAATGGTAGTACAACTAGGAAAGAACAAAGGGGAAAAATTACCAAAAAAACATCAACCAACCCCAGATAGAAAAGGACTAAACTAAGAAATGAAAGGCCTTCGGCAGTTTATAGAGAAAACCCTCCACAAATATTAACTAAACAAACCATTTACTTTCCAAAACCCAATATGAAAATGGGGGAAAATGGAAAATTGAAAAAAAAAGAAAAAAGAAAACTTTGGATTGGTTGGTTTTGAAGTCACATAAATACAAGCCAACCCACCAGGAAGAGTTTAAAAAAAATGACTTTTTAAGGAAAAAGAAAATAAAGAGAAAAACAAAGCTTGTGAAGGGCTGAAACCTGAAAGGGCAGCTGAAATTTTTGCAGGAAACTGGAAAAAAAAAAAAAAGAAAGTTCAAAAAACGAAAGAGAACTATAGATTGTCTTGGTCAATAGATTGACATTAGAGCAGGTGCTATTATATATTATTATCCAAATAAAATGTAAAATTATATATATATATATATATATATAGAATATCACGAAAATAAGGAGAGATAAAGAGGGAAAACCTTTGTGTCAGAATCTGACACACATATACAATGAATTGGAACCTGACCTATACTTATGGCTTCAGATTGAGTTGAGTTCCAGTATCTAGGTAAACAAAAGAACTCTTAGGATAAAGAAATGTTTTTTTTTAATAAAATGTGTAATAATGGGACGGAGTAATAAAATATGTTTAAATTTAATATTTATATTTTTTAAAAAAATTTAATGTTTATTTAATAATTAATTAAATATTTATAAATTTATAATTTATAATTTTATATCCTTCAAATATGTAACCATATTTTATTGTACTTGTAATATTTGCATTACCATAATTTATGTAGCAAATAAATCTAAATCTTCAAATATCAGATCAATTTTTCACTAAGATGAAGTACTATAGAATTTGTTTATATTTACAAAAAATTATTTTATATTTAAATTATAAAATATTTAAATTTTATTTATCATTAAAAATATATTTAAAAATTAATAAAAAATAAAATAAAATAATATTTTACTTTTGTTTTTAAATTTTAAAAATTCCCATAAAAATATATCATATTAATCTGAAATACACCACTTCCTCTTTTTTTATTTGATTTAAAAATATGAACAATTTAATAAGAAATTAAAAGAGCCAATATAAAGAATATTTTTTTGAGCCAATAAATGCAAGAAATCTTCAGTACGAATATAGGCAGAAGGAATAATTTATCCGTAAAAAAATAATTTATAAGTTTTTTAAATAATATTTTGTTTTTATTTTTGAATATGGTGAAGATTTTTCAGTATTTTAATTGGATTAATAATGGCAAAAAATATATTTTATTTATGTATGCAAATGGAATGCATGTGGGGGTGTTAGAAAAACAAGGTAATCGCTTTGTCGTCTACCTTATAAGAAAAGAAGCTGTCACATCCCCAAGATAATTGCTCTTCCCTAACGCATTTTTTTATTTTATTTTTCATTGGTTAAATAAAATAAGTAAATAAAAAGAAAAAAAAAAACTTAAGAGGTTTTTTTTTTTTTTCTTTTGTTTTTTATATTTTTATTACATTTGAATAAAATTTTTATTTTAATTTATATATAAATAAATTTTAATTTTAAATTTATATATAATTCCTTTAATTTTTATTTATATCCAATTAAGTGTTAACATTAGATCGATAAAAAAATATTTACAGGCTTAGCTCAAAAAAAATTTTAAATTTTAAATTTATGTTCAAATTTAGCTCGGTTTGTCTACTAAGTTTAAATTATTATTCATTCAACTAAAAATTTATTTTTATATTAATATTTTTATATTTTATAATTAAATTTAAATAAAAATATATTATTTTAATATAAAAATCGAGTCGCACTATCTTGAAATAAGAAATCGCAAGCCTGAGCCGATAGAGCTGGGCTGGGAAACTTACCCAATCCGTGGACAAGTCTAAATTTATCTAAAGGTTGATTTATGGTTCAGACTTTTTCAAACCTATTACTTAGTTAAACCTGGGCAAGATTTAGACCAGTTCGATGATTCGTTTAACTTTTAAAAAAATAATTATTATTCAATTAATAAATAATAATTTAAATTAATCTAAATATATAAAAAAATTTACTCAAAATTCAACCCGTATAAACTAAATAAATCTAATTGATGTGAATTAATCTTCTATTCAAATATACAGTGATTTAAAAAGATGAAAGAATTAAGATTTAGTATTTTAACATTTTAAATTTTATAATAACAAATTTTTTAATATTTTTAGAGGGTTTTTTTTTGTCTTTTAATGTTAACCACATTTTTTTTAATTGGAAATGCCCCATCAAATATCATGAATCAAGTAGCAGGAGATAAAAAATGTGGTGCCATGTACAAAATTGGACCCATTAGGAAACAATGTTAGACCCCAGGGAATAAAAAAAAAAAAAAGGTAGTCCAAATAAAATTAATATTTTACTATAATTAAATTGTTAGGTGAAAGTGTACAAAGCTCAGATATTTATGATTTAATTTCATGTACTTTGGGTAAATTAGAGAAAGTGAAATAAAAACCTAAGTAATTTCTTGAATTTCTTTCCTACCATAAATTTGGCAATTCAGCCTTTTTATTTTCCAATTTTGGCTTTTTTGTTTAAAAAAAAATTGTGAATCTTATCATTTTTTTTACGATAACTTCTTATAATTTTATTGTATTTAAATAAATATTTAATCTTTAATTTACATTTAAATAAATTCATAACCTTTTACTTATAAAAAAAATAAATCATTAACCTTTATTTCGTACTTAAATTAAATTCTTTTATTTCCAAGAATTTTTTTTGCGAGTCACAAATCTAATTGAGTTTGTTTCCATATGAAAAAAAGAAAATTTCTAGCTGTTGTTGATCGATAAAAATTAACTTTCAATTTGGAATAGAAACTTATTTGGTACAAATTAAAAGTTAAGACTCACGTGAATACAATAAAAATATAAAATTTTACGTAAAAAAATAAGAGCTAATAATCAAATTTTAAATAAAACAAAACAATTGTTTTTCTCATCCAAACCAAAAAAGAGAAGCAATTTCATAACAAGTGAACTTATTGTCAGGTATAATTTAATTTATTTAATTAAGATAAATGTTAAATTATCATATGAATAGTCATGCATAATTTATATTATAAATAAATAATAATATTTTTAGTTGAGGAAAAAGAAATGTAGGTGGAAAATAAAATCACCCTTAATTTCGTAACTATAAATTAAATTTTTACAAAAAAGAAGCAGAATTGCCTTTTTTTCTTAAAAAAAAAAAATAGAAAACAAAATATTTAAATGTCAATCAAGTAACCCTATTGCTTCATTTATATGTGAAGCCTAATATCTGCCCAAGAATTTGGTTATTTTAACATAAAAAATTAATTAAAATATTATATAAAATAAAAAATAAAATAAATATGATATGAATATATTAATGTTTAAAAATTTAGATAATATGAATTATTAATGCATTAAATAAGATTAGGATTTGGTAAAATAAAGGAATATGACACTAATATATAAACTATTACTTCTAGTTATTTGTCTAACTCATCTAAATCGAGTAGGGTTTGTAATATGATATTTTAGATTTTGATTCATTCTATAGATATCGCAAAATTTAAAAGAATTAAAAATGAGTAATATTTGTTTTCAAAAGATAAAAAATATCCTAAAAGGTTTTAAGATAAAAAATCGTCTCTAACAATCATTTTCTAAATCTGTGTCTCTAAAAGGTTTTAAGAGCGACATCCATCCTAATAATATCAAATTAAAATGATAGTCATCTCCAATGTTGTCAATTTAAGACAGGAGATTTTTTTATTATTTTCGTATCTTGCCCTTAAAAATATTTTATTTTGTAATGAGATTACTATTTGATAAACAAAAATTTAATTTTTATTTAAATATAATTATTAAAATTAATATAAAAATTAAATATTTTAATATATTTTAAATAATAAAATAAAATTTTAAATAAATAAATAATTTTTTATTATTTAAAATTATTCGGATTCGGTTTAATATATGGATAATATTTTAAGCCACAGGTAGCAGCAGTGTATCTTGCTGGAAAGCAACCAGAAAATAATAATAATAAATTGTTGAAATTTAAAGTGACATGAAAGATATTCTCAAGTCAACTAAAAAAACAAAGAGAAAAAAAAAAAAAAAAAAGAATGCAGGTAGCATCTCTCTTGGATAGACTTTTTTTTTTTTTTTAAGACATTCCCAAGTAAAAAATTAGTACATAATCTATTATATATATTATTTTATAAATATAATAATTTTAGATACAATATAATTATATAATACAAATATAATATAAAAATAATAAAAATATAATATGAATAAAAAAATATGAACATATTAAAATTTGTATAATGTATTATATGATGTATTAACGTAATAAAATTTATATAAATATAAAATATTTTTTATATAATTATAATATATAAAAATATATAAATATAATACTAATACATAAATTATTAAAATTATATTTTTAATATGAGAACAGTGTTATACGGTGAACATATTAGAATCAAAAGATATCCCTCACATATTTTTCTTTTCTCTCGTAATTTTTCTCCCGCCGGATAAAAGAAAAAAATGGATTATACGTCATTTACTTTCTTTCTCTTTCTCTTGCACCACGAAGCAACCCAAGCGTAGGCTAACAACTAACCCAAATAGCATTTAGGAGGATATGTGGTTGTCTTTCAAACTCTCAAAAACCACGTTGTCTGACACATTATAACCTATTTGAGTCTCCGACCACTGAAGTGAGATTGCCTATGCCTCTGACCATCAACTCTCAACTAAAGGGCAATAAATAGAACCTGACAAGGCGCTTGAACATGTATAAATAGTCGGTCTCATGACTAACAAACAGTATGTGCTCTCTCTGTGCCCTAGCCTCCCAGAGACTAACCTCCAACGTCCTATTTTCCCTTCTACAAAAACTCAAAAGTCTCCAAGATTTTCTTACCGACACTAAAAGACCTATCAAACAACATCTACTCTTTTGTGAACGATTTTGTAGAAAAGCATTGGATTCTTTAGCTTAGACAATGGTATTAATACAATATAAAAAACCAAAGTTGTTTACCCAAGCATTTTATTTTGAGGAAGAATAGGATCCCAAAGTGCTTTTTATTATCACAAACGATAGTTTAGATTATTTTCTTTTAATTCATTTTTGGTACGAATATATCAAAAAAAAATATTTTTAAGAAAAATACTAATCGATGTTTAAGAATAATGTTCAGACGATATTTCATAAAAAAAGTTAAAATTAGCAAATAACTTTTTTAATTTAATAAAAATAATAATTAAATATAAAATTTTTATAAAAAATATATAAACATCAGTTAATCGAACCTTGAAATAAGTGATTTTTAATTGCCATTTCGAAAGTTAAAAAGAATGATTGAGATGGAATAGCTTTTTATTTCATTCACCAAATGAGATTTCATTTGCAAAGCACTAAGAATCACTTTTTTTCTTTTTTTGTATTTTTGTATTTTTGTATTTTTGTTTCATTCTAATAATTGCCAACTTTTAATCCTTTAGCCGACAGTAGGATTATTGATTCTAATTATGTTTTTCTTGGAAAATTGTTCAAAATTATTAAATAAAAAAAAAGGATAAAGCAATTTCAATTAAAACAAATCTTGAATATATATATATATATATAT
>JBBYHK010000012.1:19026119-19037470 GCA_038382065.1 Adansonia grandidieri
TGCTTCTCTCTCAATTTGATGGAGAGCCTAGACTTTGCCATTGCTTTACTTTTCTGAGCTCTAGTTTAGCAATTTTTTATTAATAGGATCATAGTTTGACTTGATTATAATTTCCTTATGCAGAGAGATTACGTGAGCTAGCTTGGAGTGGTATTCCTCCTTACATGCGTCCTGATGTATGGAGACTTCTGCTGGTAAGCATGATGATCTACCGATACTATCAGTTTTAGGCATCAGGAGGACGGGAACTTTATGAACCAATTTGTTCCTCTTATTTTCTGCTAAGGCTGCTATTTCTTATGTTGTCCCATTAGGATTAGACTGATACTGATGATTTCTATTAATTGTGACCTGTAATTTTATCCATTTTGGGAATCCTCCAAATAAACAATCCCTGTATAATCCAGAGAGTTATGCTTTTAACACTGTATAACATCTTAATTGCTGCATTCCTAGCCTGATGAGTTTCTTTTGTAAAATGATCCCAAGGTACTAGGCCACTTTTAGTTTCAGATTTATTTCAAATGCGATGTCTCTTAAGGGGGTTGGTTTTCTCATCATTGTATAGTCTTGGTGGCTTTCTGATCCAATTAATGTAATCAATCAGGCCACTGTTTAGAGCATGCATGAGAGAACCAACATGTCTTATATTTGATATCCTTGGCTTAACTAATGAGTCATCTAGTGGACATGTTTGTCTTTATTAAATAAATTTGGTTGCTTGTTTGAAATTAAAGTATGAACTGACAACAGGGATATGCACCACCTAATTCAGATAGAAGGGAGGGAGTTCTAAGGAGGAAACGCATTGAGTATCTCGATTGTGTTGCTCAATTTTATGACATTCCTGATACTGACCGGTCAGATGATGAGATCAATATGCTTCGTCAGGTAACTTTAGCCCATGCTGAATTCCCCAACTTGAATGTCAGCCTTTCTATGCTCGATTATTAACAATTGCCTTTATTCTGGTTGTTAGATTGCTGTTGATGTTCCTAGAACTGTACCTGATGTAGCCTTCTTTCAGCAAGCACAAGTTCAAAAATCCTTGGAGCGTATTCTTTATACATGGTACAATACTATTTTACATTGGTGAATTCAAATTTATTGATGGCTTTTTATAACATGTAACGCTTGCAATTAAGTGGTAATTGGACAACTAAGAGGCCTTTGCAAATATAAATATCAAACTTATGTGTAAAATAATGGATTTGGTAATCTTTTAGAATAATTTTCAAACGGTTAAGTGCCAAAAGTCAATCCTTTTTAAAAACTTTATATGCTGTTGTTCAGATTCAGCTGGTAAATACTTTACAAAGATGTACTACACTCTTACTGTTACTATTGCCTTATCCTTGTAAACTTTTCTATCTTCTGGTAAATCGTTCATGTTATAATAGCCCTCGGAACAGTAGATAACAAAGTTCTCTCGGATATTTGTATGATCCATCATTTGATTTTTTCTGAAATGGACCATGATTTTCTTTGTATCATAATGTGATGACTTAATGAATATGGTTGCTGTTATTTGAAGAACCTAGACATCATGTTATCATGACTACGGCAGAGCTTTAAAGTCTACTATAATTTAAATCTCTACTGATGTGTCCTCATCACTTTTTTTTAATTAAATTGTTTAAATTTCATATTTTGAGTGATAGTTGATGACTATTAATTATTAATTTCAAATGGAGCTATGAATTTGTGCTGATTAGATGCTGTGGGATCTCATGTGTTGTTTTGGGAGTAATGATGTTTTTCTTCTACTTCATGTACAGGGCCATTCGGCATCCTGCAAGTGGATACGTGCAGGGGATAAATGATCTAGTCACACCCTTTCTAGTTGTCTTCTTATCAGAGTACTTAGAAGGAAGCATAGATAGTTGGTCAATCTCTGATTTATCTTTGGGGAACATTTCCAACATAGAAGCTGATTGTTATTGGTGCTTGTCCAAGTTGCTCGATGGTATGCAAGATCATTACACATTTGCTCAACCAGGAATCCAGAGGCTTGTATTTAAGCTTAAGGAATTGGTTAGGCGAATTGATGGTAAACTCTTTAGGGTCATTCAGTTCTCTACCTAGCAGTTTTTTTTTTTTTTTTCATGAACTCAACCACCTTTAGCTTTATGCTATTTTAATTGGATTTAGGTGTGAGTGTCGGATATGAGTATGTGTCCGACACACTCATGTTCAATATTTTTAAAGATTTTCCATGGAGAGTTGTTGGCGGGTCATATCCCCGTACCCATGTCGGAAAATGTGTTGGATATGGGTACTTCAAGAGAGTTGGAGCAACCTAGTCTTTATGTACGAAAAGGTGCAAATGTCTTTGTGGACAATGTGTTATAATGGCTCTACATATCATGTCATGTGATTCTTTTATTTGCTTAAAATTTTGTTTCCTTTTTCTATGTTCTAATCTCTTTCTCCTATTAACTGCTTTTTTTTTTTTTTTTAACTTGTTCTAGAACCCGTTTCTAGACATGTGGAGGACCAGGGACTTGAATTTCTTCAATTTGCTTTTCGCTGGTTCAACTGTCTACTGATACGTGAGGTAAGGTTTAATCTCATATTATCCTGCATTTCAAAATTTTTTATGTTCCATTGACAAACCGGCCATACTTCTAATTTTTCTTGTGGCTTTATTAGGTTTCCTTTTTAATTATTTTTGTTTAACAGATTCCTTTCAATCTAGTAACCCGTCTATGGGACACGTATCTTGCTGAAGGAGATGCACTCCCCGATTTTCTCGTCTACATATTTGCCAGTTTTCTTTTAACGGTGAGTGATGCTTTAAGCCTTTAACTTCCTCTCTGCTGATGTAATTTACTAGTGTTCATCTTTGAATGCATGCGTTTCTTCAGTCTTAAAGGAGATACAGCTATGATAATTGTTTGAATAATAAGATGTGTCTTCTTTTTCTTCTTCGTTTACGCTTTTTTACCTGAAAGAAAAAGAATGACTAATTCTCGGGTTGAAAACATAATGACCACCGAGGGTGAAGCTGTTGGACCAATGACATAGAAAATGAAAGCAAGCATCTCTTACAAGTTACAGCTTTCTTCATAGGCATAAGAGCTTGTTTTATCTCAGACTTAATTTATTTAAACCGATTGATGCTTGTTTTCCAGGATTGCTGTGACTGTCTGTTTACTTATATTATTCATGCTAAAAGGCTTTGCCCTATGTTATTTGGACTTGGGTGTGAGTGTCAGATACAGATGTGTCCAATGTGGGTATGCTTATTCATTTTTTTTAAAAGTTTTTTCATGTATTTGGAGGGACCTTCAAGGGTCATATCTCCATACTTATGTCTGAATATGTGTCGAACACGGATACTTCAAGAAAAATGAAGAGTCGAAGCAACATAGGTTATACCATTTTCTTTTTCTTCTTTTCTTTTCATTGTTCTGATTTTCTCCTTTGATTCCCTACATACTCTGCATTTCTGGGTTACGATATTAATGCTATTCCAATATTGGATGCTTCGGGAAACATTTCATAGTCTCGAAGAATCTTCCTAAGGCTAACTGATGACCGATCTGTTCTATGATTTCAGTGGTCAGACAAACTCCAGAAGCTTGATTTCCAGGAACTGGTGATGTTCCTTCAACACCTTCCAACTCACAATTGGACATATCAAGAGCTTGAAATGGTACTTTCTAGGGCATATATGTGGCACAGTATGTTTAACAATTCTCCTAGTCACTTGGCTAGCTAGAACCCTAGTTTTATGTTTTTCTCTTTTATTTGATACAAATTCTGCTTGTTTTTGTTGATCAAAAAGTGGGTTTTAAGAGAGCAATGTTTCTTTTTTTGTCTTTCCCAAGTAGAGAGCCCTAGAAAATGATGTTCCTTTTTGTATTTTTGGCATGTAATTTCACTTATTTGTAATACCAAACAAGCATTCCTTTTGTACATCTACCTTGAACTTAAGAAAGTATATTTTTACTTGCATAATAAATTGCCACAATTTGGATAAAGATTTTTAAATTTAAAAGACCTTTCTTTTAATACAAAAGAGACAAAGTATTGGAAATGATGGGGTTCGAATTATAGATTTGTTGAATGTCGCCTCTTAAAGATAATTGTATGAATTAATTAAGTTTCTGGTTCAACTTAAGACTTTTAGATAAGAGATGTATTTTACCATTGGTTTTATTAGGACATAGTTTATAGAGTAAGAGTTATAAATGCTGAGATTCAAATTCTACATCTATTGGATGTCACTTTTTAAGGTGGTTGTAAGAACAAATTGAGTTAAACTTTAGATTCGACGTTGACTTTTATATTGAAGTAGATGTGTTTTACCATTGGTTTTGTTAGGGCAAATAGTTTTTTAATCTTAAAAACATATCAATGTTCAATGATAACAAATTGCCAACTTATCTTGTTTTAAAATTGACATTTTATTTAATGAAATGTTAACGAGTGTATGGTAGTAAGGTGATACAAGAAAAAAAATATAATTAATGTATTTTTTTAATTTAATAAAAATAATGTATTAAATAAAAAAAAAATTATATGAGATCAGATTTGATAAATCTAGCAAAAATTAAAATCTCGTGTCGTAAAATTTACAGTAAAGTTCTATGAATATTTATTTGAATTTTAAATTTATTAAATTTCACTTTTTAGAAATGTTAGGTTGAATCAATTGAACTAAAATATGGGTCTATCTTATCTATTTTTGACTGTGTAATCTTCCATAGTAAATATCAAGAAAGGTACGATGTCGAAAGTGACCCATGTCTTCTTGTGTAAAAGGGAAGAAATCACCATGGGTAAGGCAATCGGCATATTTCATCACGAATAAACCACAATCAACCAAGCTGTTGCAATACAAAAGAAAATTGTGTAAATGATAAGCAAATAAAGGTAGAATAAGTTGCAGGTTTTGAAAGAATGCTTACTTGTTTTGCACTGGAATGTCAGTACGCGATTCGAATGGCCATTCATTTGCATTGTTATAACCAAAGGCTGGCAGTAGAAATCTTTTGAACCACCCTAAGATTATTTCTTTTTCAACATCATTTGACATTCGTGAAGATATATTCGAATCCAACCATGAAAATCTTTGTTTCTTGGTATCAACATAGAAAAGAACCCAATGTGCAGATAAACACAATGGTAGGAACAACTGCAATCACAAAATGGAAAAAAAATGCATCCGTTAGTATTTTTATAAAAAAAAAAAGTCGCATCCGAAAAATAAAAGAAGAATTATAGATACTAAGATTCGAATCCCAAATCTGTCGAATGTCATACGTCAATAAGTTTTTTTTTTTGTTTTTGGTACTAAGAAGTTTGCACCCGAGAGATAAAGAAAGAAGTTATATATGTTGATATATGAATCCCATACTAACTGAATGTCACCAATCAGACATCAATCAGTTTTTTTTTTGAACAAAAAAGGTTGCACCCCCGAGAGATAAAAGAAGAATTTCCATATGTTTAAATTCAAATCCCAAATCCATTTCGTGCCACCTATAAATATAAAGAAATTCAAAAAACATAGAAACAAAAATTGAAGTATCAGTGCAGCTATTAGAGTTCATAAAAGCTTACTTTATGTACATTTGCTAGCTTCTCATCTTTAAACCAAGCTAATACTTCATGTTCTGATCTGGATCCTCCAATCAAGTAAGTCTGATGTGCATAGATCAAAAGTTATTCAATTAATGTATATAATTACGATATAAAGTATTAACAACTTTAATTCAAAATACAACGTATTTCTTCACAAGTTAAAGGTTCTCACAGCTATTACGGAGTCGAATGAATAGTGGTTGATGTATGCCTTGGGAAATCTATCAGACCTCTTCTTTAGCAATTTGAAGAAGATATTAACAACCTTCATCAAAACAAAAACAATTACTACATCTTCATTTATTTTCAAATAAATAAGACAAAAACTTACTGAATCATTTACAATTATAACTTTTACAATAATGAATGAATCTTATATAAACAATAATAATAAATATATTGCAAAGTAACAAATTGAATCAATTCTTTTTACCATAATATTTTAATACTTTAATTATAATACTTTAATTATCTAATCACGTTAAAAAATTATATAAAGGTGTATCATTTATAAGTGTAGATACTATATAATGTTTTTGATGGACCTACATAATTTTAAATTTTTTGTTAGTTAATTGTAATAAAATTATTGTAGGTTATATACTCCCGTAATAATTGCTTACCGAATCCTCGATATAGTAGTCTACTCGAGTTTCTACACCATGGGGCACGAGGAGTAAAGGCGCTAATTTGTAATCCACCAGTCTAAATTCCTTATCTTGTCCTATCAATTTTCTGTGAAACACGTGACATTAGATCAGTTCACATAATTATCCTTAAAAAATGACACAACAAGTCAAAAATTCGAATCTCAATATTTGTAAATATTTTTCTTATCTTTAAATTCAGGTTTTCTTTGTAAAAAAAAAAAAAAAAATTTATCAAGGCTGGCAACATACCCACTCATCTCATAACTTTGCCATCTTTTTAATAGTTTGTTCTCCTTCTCTGTAAAGCTTGAGATTAAATATGCTCGAACATCCTATAAAATCAACATCAAAGTAAAATTATTAACATTTACATTATTATTTTACACAGGCAGTGAAGCATTTCTAAGCAATTTTTAATAATATCTTTATTTGCAGTTCTGTGGAGCTTTTGAACTATACCGTTTGGTGTATATATATATATTATATATATATGTGTGTGTGGTATGATAATCCTCTACTATCCATGAATACTCTGAAAAATTATTTAAATTACAATTGTGGATGAGTTTTTGATCGGTTGTAGTTGTAGATAATAATATATGTTATCATGATAAATATTAACCGTAAATATTAATGGTGAAAAGCATTTAAATTATAAAATAACAATTATAATGTTACATTGCGATCATTACTTAAATCACTACTTGAAACAGATGTTTTTCCTTTTCACCTGTAAAACCAAAGGAAAATAAAAAAAAGTGAAACGAACAATGAATTACCTTTTCATGCCATGCTCCTTGCTCTAGCCTCCACGCTATTTCACCGTCAAAATCATAAGAGGAGCATTGAAACTCCAATTGATTATTAAAGGATGGACTATTATTTGGAGTTTCGATTAAGCCACTAATATCTCTTCCATGATTAGGTCCTGTATCAAATAGGGTTTAACTTCTATCAACAAAATTTCATTAATAATCTTCTAAGCAATTTTCAATGTTTAGGGAAACAATAAGCAGTTCTTTTTAGTTGGAATACCTAATGATTTCAATGGCCTCATTTCTTGCTGAACAGTCTACAATGAGAAAGTTCCCAATTGTTAATTTCAAGTAAAATAATAACAAAATTTTCTTTGAAAAGAAAAAAAAACAGTGATAAAAATCATCATTCAACTACCAATTTGCTGGAAGCTTTGGCACTGTCTCCACCACTTGTTTCTTCATAATTCCAAGTTTCGAAACTTTTTACCCCATGAATCTCTTTCTTCTCCATCTTCCTTTTAGCCTATCAAATGAAAATGCATACAGAGAATTTTGTAGAATTTGTGGTAAATTATAATGTAGGTAAAACATTGAATTCATCATTTAGATCTTATGCACTTACCATATTTTGCATTGGGGCATGATTTGCTTTGTCATCTATGATAGTGAAATCAGTCAAAACCATTATCATAAAATGTTAACAAGAATGTCAAGTTGCAACAATATGCATACTACAAGTTTTAAAAGTGGTAAAACTCTAGCTAATTAAAAAGATAAAAGGATGTGAACAAAATAGAATTGGACT
This sequence comes from Adansonia grandidieri, assembly GCA_038382065.1. NCBI lineage: Eukaryota > Viridiplantae > Streptophyta > Magnoliopsida > Malvales > Malvaceae > Adansonia > Adansonia grandidieri. Next base: position 19,033,925 of record JBBYHK010000012.1, read on the forward strand.
TACTTTCTTTAGGCATTTTTAACCAATTCTGGCTACATACCAAGGCTTCCATGCTCGTAGGACTTAAGCTACTGTAGGCTGGATTTGTGATCATAGTGCTGAAATTCGAACATGGTGGAACAACTGATACATGCATTACTAAGAGATCACGAGCCATCTTTGCAAGTGTAGGAAACCTTTCAGAATTAACACGCCACCAACCTAGTATATCAAACGATGCTCCATCCAAGCATAGTAGAGGCTCTTCTAAGTAGCACCCAAGCTCTGACTTCCATGAGGTCACCTCATTAAAGTTGCTTGCAGATACACATTTACGGAAGGCGTCCAAAATACTCTCACTATTAGCCGTACTCTGTGCACTTTGTCCTGTTGAACAACTAAAATCACCAAAGATTGAAGCAGATGTGGTCAAATTTCTACGTTCATTAGCATACTCATAGTAAATATCCGTAAGAACCTTATGAAATTTGTTCAATTGCATCTTTCTATCATGATGATAAATCTGACCATACGAAAACTCCACAAACTTAAATTTTAATCTTGGGTCAAGAACAGCGGCAACAATGAAAACCAAATTACATAAGCTCCAATATTCGTCGAACTTCCTCTTCATCACTGTAATAAATGGAAAATTGCTCTTCTCCAATTGAATAAATTTCTTGTACACATCACAGAGCATGGGAAAGTACACATTTGCAGTAAGGGATTGAGTTCCCTCTAAACTGTTTAAAAGGTCGTAAAAACCTTTCAAGCAACTGTGCAGAGCTAGTGCTTTATCCCATTCCTCCATTGACGGGTTCACCTTGAAATTTCCACCAATTTGCTTCAACTGACAAAATATTTCTCTTGATCCTAAAGTTTCACTATCAAGACTGCCAAAGTCTGAATCCAGCCTTCAAGGAAGATCCTCCCTTGATTTACCTCCTTGAAGCTTCACTTGATTTACTGCTTCTTGAAGTTTCAGCTTTCCATCTGCTTTTTCACTGACATATTCAACTGATTTCCTTATCTTCAAAAGCATATCATCCAGCTCATGCAACCAATCCTGAATGAGAGTGCAACCGATGAAGCAATGATAGGAAGGAAATGAGCCTTGGCCGCTAAGACAATTTTCTTTTATTTGTTGACCTATATCACCATTCAAAAAAGAATTATCCACAGCTATGGAACAAACTTTCTTGCTTATATTCCAATCTGAAAGTGAGCTTCGAATAACTCCACTTAAGGTCCCCATGTCAGAGATATTCTCCAATTTTTTGAAAGCAAGAATCTTGGTCTTTAATTCCCAATCATCATCAATAAAGTGTGCTATCAACCAACAATATGAGTTCTTTCCAAGATTGTCCTTCCACAAACCAATTGTCAAACTAAAGTTACAAGCAAGTTGATTAAAAAATTGTTGAAGTTTCTACTTTATTTCTTCATAGATGCGATGTATGTAAGATAAGATAACCTCCTGCGATGGAAATTCAAAAGTGGGCTGCAATTTTTTCGCAAAAATTTTAAAAAATTCTTGTTCAACCATATCCAATGGATATTGATGCATAATGATCATCTTTGCAAGATCCAAGCGACTCTCTTCCTGATCAAACGTTGAGTTTCTTTCATTAGTGTCTCGGGTGGTTAAATTACCCATTTCAGTTGGAAATTGCCTTTCTTGATTTTCTTTTTTCTTACTTCGACATCTTTCCAAATGGTTTTTCAAGTGTGTGGTTCCACTCTTGCTTGACCCTGTAAACTCCTTATGGCAATGTTTACATTTAGCCAACTGCTTTCCATTTACTTCAAACTTGTCAAAGTCCTTCCAAACTTTAGAGGACAACCTTCTTTGTCTGGTTTGAGGGCGTGCATAGGTCTTTGCTTTCATAATCTCACAGCCATTGGAAATAGTCTGGGAAATGAAATTCTTTGGTCAGATTTCCTTCCAAAAGGTTAACAAATTGAAAATAAATCATCTGTAAAAAATAAAATAAAATCACCGGTGGATACTATAACTAGATTACAAAGTTGTCAAGGAACTCTGAGCCAATTAAAATCCAAAGTCATTTACGTACCAATTAAAATTTCAAAGCACATTACCATAGTACAGCTTCATATCGCATTGATCAAATGTTGGCAGCTATCCAACCAATAACCCTTTTTTTTTTCCTTTTAAAAGAAAGAGGAAGTGGACGAAAGGCAACTAATTGAACTCCTACTTACTTTAGTTCTTGATGTTGCCTTGTAAAAGTTCTAGTCAGTTAATACTACGATTTTACTGTAACTGTGTACTATAAATTGTTCTTCTTAGCACGTGTGTGTATACATGTATATACACATATATACATATTTGTCGAACTAATTATATATCTAGATTTTCGAGTTTTAGATAAGCTAGATGGATAGGTAACAAGAATTACCTGTTCATAAAGCCCTTGTGTTTCCGGTACTCCATCAAAACGCATTGGGTTGGGTGCATTAAAAGGACTTATTTCTGAAGATGAAGCATGTACAGGTATCGATGAAAAGCTCATTCTTGTCATAACCACTGGGTTGGAACTTGGAATCAGCGTTCCCTGAAAGCAAATTTTGTTGTCATTGGAGCCGGATATGCTAATTTCTGACCATGGAATAAGATGTTAACGTATATACAATTAAGATGAAGCTGATAGAGGGTTTCTTAAAGGCATTGTCACCTGCTGAATGTTCGGAGTGGCATATTCCTGGTAACCAACTTCAGTTCCATGACCTCTTAGCCTTACAAACATTTTCTTCATATTTTCCAATTCATTGAAAATACGAGGTGCCAAGGATTCTGGTTTCTGAAGTTGTCTCTTGGATGCCGGCAAAAAGAATTCTACTACATAAACATCATTATAATGGTTTTGTAGGCAGATCACAAGATAAGCATGAGGACCATATTCATCAGCAGCACTAGCAAATTGATTGTCACACCTCTCAGACTTAGCAATAATTGGTTCAAAACGGAAGGGCTCATTGGATTGAAGTGCTTTTCTAGCTTGCCTTTCAAGAAAATGCTTTTGTTTTGCACATGTTTCCATAAACTGTTGAGACCTCCAATCATTCACGTAAGAGTAAGTGCTTTCGATGCATGGAACATTTTTCTTGTATGAATACAGCTTCATATTAGCCCCAAAAGTCCATGTTAAAGCTAATGGAAGCTCATATTTAGAACAAATATCTTCTAACATGTCATATATCTCAACAAAAGCAGCTAATCGGTTCAATGAGAAACCCTGTTAAAATATTAGGCAATAATGAATTGCAAAAAATAAAAATAAAAATCCAAAATAACACTTGGAAAAAATAATTATATAAGAAATCTAAATATGTTTCAAATTTTAATCTTTCCTTAAGCTGTAATTTTAATCTAAACATTGATAATTTCTTGAGATTAAATAAAAAATTTAAGGTGTTGTTTAGGAGATTTGGAAAAGAAAATTAAAAGAAAGAAAAGTAAGTACCTCTGGTAAAACTTGGAAAGGCTGTACTGTGTCCTCTGATGGAGGAATTGGACTAAAACCTATAATGAAAGTTCATAAAAAA
>JBBYHK010000012.1:19067382-19080496 GCA_038382065.1 Adansonia grandidieri
ATATAAATAAACAAATATAAATTGTATAAAAAGTTTCCTTCAATTGAGTTGATTTAAATTTAAACCAAAATATTGAAGAAGGTCAAAATAATTGGAGACAGAGAGTGAGAAGGCTCCCATAACAAGGGCTCCAAGGCCTAAATTTGAGTTTCAATGTATGTCTAGATGGTAAAAAAAACAGATCTAAACACTAGTTCTTGATGAACTAGCCTTCCGGAATTGCATTAGATCGACTGTTTAATCATTTCAAACATTCCTCACCTGTAAATGTTAATCCACAGAGGCAAGTGTTATTGGCGATGCCGCCATTGTTGTCGTCTACTTCCTTGACCACACTAAGATCTGCCGGCGTTCCATGAGGGAATCAGGAAGGAAGCAATATTTTCTCTACGATGGTAGTTTCAGTTTTCCAGAAAACGTTCCAGGAAAGGCTATGTCAAATTGTTTGTGTTCGCCATTCCAATAGCATCAGTTGTCGACATACAGCCATTTTGGCCTTTCTCTTGTCCTGCCGGTGTGAGGAGCTGATTCACCACCGGAAACTCTTTGCAGGCAAGAATTTTAAAATTTTGCTCCTCTGGTGTGACCTAAAAACAAAAGAAGCAAATATCAATGCCAAATTCTGCAGGAAAAATAAAATAAGAAAACAAAGTAGACACTAACATATGCTAAACAGTGAAACACTATACCAATCACAATTTAAATGAAAATCAAGAGCAATAACTGGTAACCTATTTTTAATTTTTACCAGATGATTGTCTACATTAATGAATTTCAAACAGTAAACTCCTAGAGTTAGATATGCTGCCACGCTATGTGAACCAGACTCAAATATGAGTGTCGGATACAGATATATATCCAGTAAGAGTATACTCAATTTTTTTTTTTAAGTTTTTCATATACTTAGAAGATCATACTCCTATGCTCATGTCTGATATGTGCGAACATAGATACTTTAAGAAAAATGATGAATCCAAGTACAATAGGTGCCAACTGCCAAGTGATATCTAATAAAAGAAATCCTTGGCTATACAATAAATAACCATGCGAATGCTTCATAATCCTGTGAAAGAAAAAGTTAAAAAATAGAAAATACCTTTTCAGCGTCAATTTGTTTTTGTAGGTAAAATCTCTTGATTCTTACACATTACTACTACAAACGAACATCCAAAGTCTTGAGTGATAACAGATACATCATTGATATATTATCTCCTTATATATCATCCTCAGAAACTGGAGTAAAAAGGTCTTCAAAATGCACTCTTAAAGCAGGTTCCTTCCATTCTAAGGAATCCCACCAATCCTTCTCACCTTTAATCACCTTTAAAGTGTGTTTCAACTTTGAATCTAAATTGATTTTCTTAAAATTAGGGCAGTTGAATACACTGATATATTCAAACAAGGGCCAGACACCTTCTTGAATATTATCTAATGCAGGAAGGTAGTGAAGAGTTAATCTTTTGAAACTGGAGTCGGAAATGTGACTTGATTCAATTGTCATATCATCAATTATGATTTTCTCGATTGATGTACAATCATCAACTGTCAACTCCTCTAGGTTTGAGATGAATTGAAGCATGGAGCTTTTCAAGACATATTTCAACTTCGGACATGCATGCACGTACAAAGTTCGTAGCATAGCGAAGCTTCCTTCAGGAACAACACCCTCGCAGATGTATTCCAAATTCCACAAATAATGAATACTCAAATGCTCCAGGCACGGAAATACAGCCTCAGTAAATTCTTCATTCTCCACAATAGCTTGAACAGCGGGACATTCACTTACAATGCAGTATTTCAACTGATTCATGTTGCCAATCCCAAATTTTGATATGCTGCTTATGTCCAGGTGATGATCTAAATAGAAAGCAGAGCAACAGGGTAGTACTTTGACAATTGCATCAGGTATCTTCTCAGCATTAACAAATCGCAAGCATTGGCCTATTAGACCATAATCAAGCTCCACATAATGAGGGACCCGTGAGACAATACGCTTAACATCATGGCCAACCACAAAATTGTACTCAATCAAGTGTTGATCAATCCATGCTACACTTTTTTGGAGGAACAGTTCAAGAAGCTCTACTTCTGGGAAATAAAAAGAGGGAGAAGTTAACTCCGTCAATTTACATACCTCAGAAACGACAGATTTGACACATTTGTCCCACCGCTCATCTCCTGGGCACACCTTAATCCCTAGTGATTGCAATGCACTGAGCCTAGATATTATCCCACTAGAAATCAAGCATTGTGGTAACTTAACATACTCACTTCGGTTGATAGATCCATAGAAGCATACATCAAAGTATGTCAAGGAGGCTAGCTCACCAATCTCATCAGGTAATATGTTGATCTCAGTGCCTTTAAGATCAAGTATTTGAAGAAGTTTGAGGGATCCAATATCAGAGGGAAGCATAACTAGGCGTTCACAATGACGAAGAATGAGAGTTTCCAGGCTAATAAGTTTAGAAATTGTTTTTGGCAGAAACTTTATTCTAGTATTTGATAAGTTTAGCAGTTTCAAACATGACATGTTGTCAAAAAAGGACATGGGTATCACTCTGAGCCTGAAATTTCTTTGAAGAAACAGTGTCAAGAGTCTAGGGCAACTTGGTCTCTCGGGCAGAGTGGACAACTTATTATCCATCAAAAAGATCATATTAGATTTTTCCCATTCCTCCAATGAAGGTGGCCAGGTCAGACCAGAACCAGCTCTTAATATGAATTGATGACCATTAGGAATAAAGAATCTATTGCTCTCAGGGCTTTCATGTGGTCCGAGCAATGCATGATTTCCTCGATTCACTGGTTTTGAGTAAGCTCTCAACAGAAACTGACTACCTTTTTCCTGTGACAAGATACCCAGTGCCAAGTCTCTCATCAAGTCATGCATTTTGATGGAATAATTGATAGTACTTTCCAACAAAAACGCATGTACAAGAACACTAACTATCTCATGGCCCCTCTTATATGCATCAGCTGTATTCCCGGCAATCAAACCTTCTTCAATAGAATACTTGACAAATTCAGAGATATTAACCTCTTGATCTTCAGCAAATAAAGCACAATGAAGGAAGCAACTCTGTATATCATTAAAATCCAATCGGTCAAAACTGAATTTTAACAATTGGATTATGTCATTATGGTTTCTCGGATCTCTACAAGGCCTTGAAAATTGCTTGAATGCTTGCTCCCATGCAAAGACATTTTCTTCCCCAGACAAAGCTCTTCCTGTGGCAATAACCAGCAGAGGCAGACCTCCACACTTCTCAACAATACCTTGAGCAAAGGACCGGATAGCTGGTGCATCAACAATGCCACCTACTTGTTCACGAAACAATTCCCAGGCTTCTTCATTAGAGACAGTTTCAACTTCGACCACATTAATTACATACATGTCATCACAAACCTCTAACTTTCTAGTTGCCAGTACCAACGCACAGCCATTTACCATGCTAGGATCAGGTATGCCAACTGCTTCTAAATCTATCCTCTCCCAGACATCGTCCAAAACAAGCAAAAACTTTCTGCCTTCCAAATATTGGAACAATTCTTCTCCAATTTCAGAGTCAGCCTCGAAATCTTTTGATAATTGCCTTAAAACTTCATGTTGCACCTTCCTTATAGTCCAATATTTTGATACTGTCACCCAAATGATCAAATCAAACATGTCCTTTGTCCAGGGATGATTTATAAAGGCTTTCAGCACAGCAGTCTTGCCAACCCCTCCACTGCCATAAACACCAATTCTTCTGACTGTATCATCATTCAAAAGTTCCAAAATCTTCAACACAGTGCGCTCAACAGTTGTCTTGGCACCCACTTCTGGTTCACACAACCCCTGTCTGTCTTCAGTTTGAAGAGGATCCTCAGGCTCTGATTCATCAGTAAGTAGGATTTCATCTCTTATTAAAGATCTTACTGCAAGTGGTTCTACCATGTTTATATTGCTTTGGTGAAAGGTGGATGCTTCCACTTCAATACTAGGTTCCACTGATTGCTTGACTCTTTTTGGTAATTCAGAAATTTGACTTGCTGCTTGTAAATCAGTCTCTGATTCTGTTTCATGACTGGATGAAATTTCTTCAATTTCATCAAGTGTGGTCTTGAAAATTTCAGGTGGCAAAGATGGTTTAATTTCTTCTTCAAAAGAAATAAGCTCAATCTCATATCCAGGTGCTGGTAAGTTGTCATTTCGTGAAGATGATACCACCCCATGCTTTGTCATGGTGCCTACGCTAGATGAAGAGATCTCATCTGTTGGCAACAAAGGGTCTTTAACTGCTGCAGATGCCTTTCCACTAACCACCCCAGAATTACCAGACACACGTGATTGCATCTCAACCATAGATCCAACTGTTGTAATTGATCCTGCCTCGTTGATCACCTGAGATTCCACAGATACAAATGGTTGACCACCCTCAGGTTCAATCGATGAGGATGCCATTAATGTTTCTTTCACAAAATATTTATCACTCGCTGTCTCTTTCTGCTTTCCAACTTCCTTTCGCATAGCATGAGATGTTCCCGCTTCTAAACAAGCCTCACCTTGATCTCCAGATTTCCTCAAGTAAGCATTTGCAGTTCTTTCAGCAAGTCCAAAACTCTTGCCCTTGATCATTGAAGAACTCGTTGTTCTAGTTGCCCCTGGCAACGGAGAACTCTCCAAGAGACGGGTGATTTCATCGAGCGTATTCATCAAATCAGCATGTGGTTGTTTCATGGGAAACCCCAAATTGTCCGAAGTCTTCTCATTGAAGTTTAGTAATTTGCTTGAACTAAGTTCAAACTCTCTCACCTTGATCAGCCATTCTTGACTTTCTTTTGTTCGTGTTGTCGCAAGCATTAATTCTTTGATCATTTCTTCCTTCACAGAATCTCGTAGATCAAACAGATATTCAGTCTTCAGTATAAGTGACGGATAAATCTTGTTCTTGCTTTTTGGACGTGCGACTTTCTTACACCAAGAAAACACATTTGAAAGACGGCTATCCTGCCTAAAATCCATCCCACCTGCATAAGATAAACCACCAAATTAAAAGCATATAAAGCTATGTTATTCGGATTCAAGTGTAAGTTCGATAAGAGTACATGCCTGGCATAGGTATTTTAAATTTATTCTAAGTTATATTTAACATACTTGGAGAGTTAGATCTCCATGCCCGTGCCCAAATTTATGTTGGACACGGATAATTCAAGAAAAATAAAGTGCCAGAGCAACATAGATATGAAGTCAACCACTCTAGTATCAAGCAAAAACCTTATATAATTTGTATCTACTTTAAACCGTGATTAATGTTATAAACAATGAAGCACTAAATTGAAGTTTATTAGTGTATACAAGTTTGAAAAAACCTTTATTTTCTAGCTTTATAGAAGATCAGAAAATTTCCAGAAAAACAAGAGTTTCCGAAACTTAAAATGTTCATCATTCAGCAAAACCTCAAATAAAATTCAATTATTTACATTATTTCATCTTAAATTCACACATTCAAGGAATATATTATATATATGTGTAAAATTGTTTTCCCTTAACATAAGATTTCAATTATTTACCTGACAGATGCATTCAAATTGAATTCCTTGAATTACTGAACGGAGAAAAGCTTCAAATAAATCCGATTTACATCCACGAAGAGTTGGGCGTACAAGGATCTAAAAAGTAATAAATCGATATCAGAGTCAAAATATAAGGGAAACTAATTAATTTAATTTATTTTCAACAACTTAGAAATGAAAAAAAAAAAAAAGAGGAAAATTATAGATCTAGAAAGCCTAAACTAACCGAAAAGTTTCAGCCTCAAGCCGGAAGCAACCAGCGGCCACCGCAATTAGCGACGTAGGCGAAAAGCAGAGCCAATCAAAGGGCTAAAATTCCAAGGCGTAATCTTGTAGCGCCCGACCCGAATAATTGAACTTAAATTTATTTTAATGAACGTTGACTTTGAAGTTGTTGTGGTTTGACGGTTCTATCCGAAAATAATAGTTTAATTGCACCCTGTTGAATTTTAGTTGTAAAGAACGGAAAGTGCAATTTCGTAAATTCATCAGCCTTTTTATTCTTTTTATAATTTTCCTAAATCTAGCAATGTAAAGATAGGCTAAGTTCGTTGGATTTGAGAACAATAGGTTTGCTCCATAGTCCATTGAGGGAATTCAACTTGAATTTGAGACGGTTATAATGGCGGATTCAATTGCGTCTCCACTCCTTCAATCGCTTCTCAACAGGTTGGATTCCATTTTCCTTTCATTTGGCAACGGCGACGAGATGTTGACCAGGTCTCGAAGCGTTGTGGCAGCAGTCAAAGACTTAGCTGCAGTGGCGGAGCAGCGATTCGAGATGGCGGAGGAAATCAAACGGTGGTTGACTGAAGTCAAAAGTTTGGCTTACCAATTGGATTATCTGTTGGATAACTTTGAACAGCAAATGCGCGAGGTAAGGAATCGAAAATCAATATGTTGTTTTGGCTTCCTCACTAGAAATGGAAACCGGCGTCCGATAGAGTATGTACTCAAGAAGTTGGCCACACTCGCCAGCGAAGGCGATTGGCCTTTGGAAAGTAATTGGAGACCATATCTTTATTTTCGATTGAACTCTGGAACTAGATTTGTAGGTTTAGAACCTAAAATTGTGGGCAGGGATTCGGACAGGGACAAGATAATAAGTTTATTATTAAGCAAGACCGAGAAGAAATGTCAGGTGGTCTCTATAGCAGGCGTTGGGGGAGTGGGAAAAACAACACTAGCTCGTCTTGTTTACAATGATGATGAACTAGGGCGTAATTTCAGGTTCAAGTATTGGGTTTCTCTAGGAAATAATCTTCGTGTCAATGTTGAAAGGATTGGGCAAGCGATTTGCTCTCGAAAATTTTTGAGCTTGAATGACTTGGAGGATGGTGTTAGACGGCAACTGGTGGGGAAGAGATTTTTGGTTGTGCTTGATAATTTGTGCATTGAGGAGATGGATCTATGCATCATGTTAATAGAATTGTTTGATATGGTTTCTCCTGGGTCTGCTGTTATAATCACGACTCGCTCAACTGATGTTGCAGATGCTTTCGGTCCTTTGTATTACTTGCAACCTTTGCATGATGCAGATTGTTTGGATATGTTTTGGAAGGTGGCATTGTTACCCATGGAAGAAAAGGATGAAAAAGAGAATATTGAATTGTTACAAATTAGCGAGATTCTTGTTGCAAACTGTAGAGGGTTGCCTCTTGCTGTGAAGATACTCAGTGCTTTGTTGCCTTATAATGGAGAGATGGACGATTGGTTATCCACTGCTGCTCTTGCCACTCTGGAGCTGCAAAAGTATAGTTATACTTCCAATCTTTTGCCAGTTATGCGCCTCAGTTATGATTTTTTACCATCCAATCTGAAGCAATGCTTCGCGTATTGTTCAATATTCCCAAGAGAATTTTGGATCAGCAAGGAGAAATTGATGCAGTTGTGGATTGCTGAGGGTTTTTTGCAAGCCAGTGGCCCAAGTGAAAGCGTTGATGACATAGCGGAGGACTGCTTTATGAAATTGTCGCAACGCTTATTTTTTGAAGACATAGTAAGAGATGATTCTGGGAACATATTATGCAGAATGCATGATGTAGTGTACGATGTTGCATTGGCTGTCAGTTCAACTACATGCTCAGTTATGGGAGTTAGAGGTTTCAAAAATGTTTCTGCAGAACTTCGTCACTGCTCCCTGGCATTTGAATCTGATCCTTCAGCATGTCTAAGATATTTGAGTAAAAAAGAAGACTTGCGGACTTTACTTTTATTGTCCAGTAAGTTTGATGGTTTCCCTGATACAATTTTCTCTAGACTTGGCCACTTGCATGTATTGGACCTTAGCCAAAGTGCCATTGGTGAGTTGCCTGTTTCTCTAGGTGATTTAAAACACTTGAGGTACCTCGACCTATCTCGCACATATATGAGAAAGATACCGGAAACCATTAGTAACTTGAAGTATTTGCAGACGTTGGAACTCTCAAATTGTTACAATCTTGAAGAGTTGCCCAAAACTGTCCCGCAGTTGACAAGTCTGGTAAATCTCGGTATTTCGTCATGCTGCTCTTTGACTTATTTACCCTCCGGGATTGGAAAATTAAGGCTTCTTAAGAAGTTGCCAACATTTGTTCTTGGAAAGGGATCTGACAGCGCTAAATTAAATGAGTTAAGTAATCTGGACCTCAAAGAGAGATTAGAGATTAAGAATCTTGAGAATGTGACACAGGAGGCAGAAGCACAAGGCGCAAAGTTGTTTGAGAAAGTAGGCATTCACTCATTGGGTTTATCCTGGGGTCACAATGGTTTTATGGATACTCAAATGTCTGCCAAGATACTAGAAAACCTCAGCCCACCCCAAAACCTAAGATATTTTTGTCTAAAAGGGTACAGAGGTTCCAGGTTTTCATCGTGGATGAACCAGGGTCTTCCAAATCTGTTGAGTATTTCATTAATCAATTGCAGTTGTCAAGAACTTCCACCACTTGGACGGCTACCTCTCCTTAAGTTTCTATATTTGAAAGGGATGTCTGAAGTGCGAGCAATAGGCCATGAATTTTATGGGGATGGTGTTATCAGAGGATTCCCTAGCCTGGAACAGCTTGAAATGTATGATATGCCTAACTTGGAGGGATGGAAGAGTATACAAATGGAGAAAACAGAAATCTTCTCTGTTGTCAGTGGACCTTCAGGTCCCTTGTCACTTGAAGCTTTCCCTTACCTTGACAAACTTGTGGTCAAAGGATGTCCGAGGTTGACTGCCTTGCCAGTTATACGAAATCTTAGAAGCTTAGCTCTTTGTGACAGCAATGAGATGCTACTGTGCTCGGTAGCTCATCTTCCATCGCTTTCCTCTTTGGTTATTGAAAAATTTAAGCTTGATTCTTTAACTGATTACTTTAAAAGCTTCTGGTCTATCGAGAAACTGACATTGTTCGATTGTGATCATCTGGATTATCTCTTTGAGGGCAACCAAGCATTCTCTTCTCTAAAACATTTGAGTATTCTGTACTGCGATAGATTGACATCATTGCCTTGGGACCTGAGTAAGCTGACTTTTCTTCAGAGATTTGATGTAATGGAGTGTGGACAATTGAAGGACATTTCTGTTTTACAATCCTTTAATTCTCTTGAGGAATTAAATATTGCCGGTTGCCCAATGTTGCATTCAGTACCATCTGGTTTACATAATCTTACCAATCTCCAGAAGTTGGTAATCAAAGGGTGTCCTGCTTTACAAAGAAATCTGGAAATGGAGAATGGCGAGGCCCAGTTGAAGATTGCACATATCCCATATGTAGAGATAGAACTCTAGGGAGTTTGTTCGTGAAGAAGGTTAGAGACTGAAGAAGCCAAATGTCAACTATATCTCTTGCAAATCACCTACAGGTCTGTCAACTCAAACTCAACCTCTTGTTTTGCTCACATACACCTTTACAAAGATGCATAACAACTTAAACTACATCTGTCATCGAAGCCTTTTGCGTCCCAAATTATGATATACTATGAGTTGGGAAAGAACAGTTTTGAGTAAATGGAGGTAAACATAACAATTTGTCATTAATATACCACTTAGGAACCATTACTAAAACGATTATTGTATTAAATACTGGCAGTAGGGTTTAAATTTACACTATTGGGTGTATATGGTTGACCTGTATTAACTTATTAAGTTGGAATAATTATTTATTTAAGTTGAAATTGGCAATCATGTATACCTGCCTTTTGGGCTTTGTAAACTTCACTTCTGGTTTATTGATAGTAATCTTTAATAAAATTCATATAAATCCTGCAATTCAAGCATTTGGCTTCAAATCTATGTTGGCAAATAGCTATCTATAGCAATTAATGTTTCCAACCATCCATTCAGACCTGTTTTTCTTATGCAGTAATATAGTTGTAGTTAAATCCTACAAGTCATGGTATACAACTTCAAATCTCTGTGGCTAGTGGTAGCAATTGAGGTTTCCAATGTTCCATTCAGACCGTTGTCATATTCTGTGCAGGAGCGGTGGCTTTTGCTACATCTACTCTCATAGCATGTTCCCAAGTTCTTCCCTCATAAAGGTATATATTATTTTACTGGGTTTCGTGGTTCATAATATATATATATTTGATATTTGAGGTGTCAGGGTTTGATCCCTGGTCATAGGAACTAAGATGCCGGTGCTTTACTAATAAACCACATGGCTGTTGGCAAAACATTCAAATTGCTACCAGTAATTAATTGCTATATTTGTTTTCCTGCACCATAAGTTTTCCAGGGACATCTCTCAAGGCAATGAAGTTGGTACACCGACGTGGTCTGAACAGTCATGATAGATGATGGAATGCAGTGCCAATGCAGAAATATTTGAAAGAACAAATGATATTTTCTTACCGAAAAGTGTTTTCTCTTCATGTTTGGGAGACCGGAACTATTGATGTCCAAATTGATTGTGGTCTTTTGAGGAGATCTGCAAAATAGAATGGTCAGGGGCGTCGAGTACCATTAGGGTCCTTTATGGATATGGCAAGAACTTTTGTGTGCTGGCCTGCTGGGTTCCAATGCTGGTTTTCACTATTGTAGACATTGTTCAAGCAACCAAAACTTGTATCCATTAAAAACCTAGCAATTCATGTGTCTGTATTTTATTAATGTATTTTTTTATTATAATCATGTTTAAAGTATTTTATATTTACGTAAATTTTAGTATGTTAATAATTCTTATTATATAAATTTTGAGATATTCGTGTATTTCTATCGTGTTTGAATTATTTTGCATAAATCTTATTTATGTAGTCATGTCTAATATTGTAAATATACCATGTGCTTAATTGTTGTAGACTTCAGATTCTGGAGTTAAATGCAAATCAACAATGCATACCCGAGAAGTTATCCTATCGAACGAAGAAAGGAAGACCGCTACACCATTATTACATATACTTCAAAATATACTTGGCGATGAAATTTTTTGTAAACTAAAGTGAAAAGCAAGAACTTGGGAATACGTACTAGAACATATTAACCATCACATTCATTGGACATGTCCATGGATAAGACAAAAAGGATCGAAATTGATTAAATAATCTTTTAAAAATTCTATCAATCAATTAAATAATATTTTAAAGTTCTATTCAAGACTCTGTCTATACTTTTACCAGATATACTAATGAGCCTAATAAATTTTTTGACGTCAAGCTAAATTGTATTGATTTCTTAATATTGAAAATTGTAATTTAAAGTTTAATTTATATATTTATTTGGTGTTTATATGTTTTGTTAATACGAGTATAAGATATTTTTTATATTTATATAATTCTGATAAGGTAATAATTTATCTCCCTTTCTTGATGTCACTCTTTTTAAATTTCATATATGGGTTTTTTTAAAGACATCATATGGTATCAAATTTAACCATCCACGTATAACTACAGAGACCAAAATTGATTGTTTTGTCACTAATTGTCTTTTATACTACTTAGAAAACTCTATCTATTTCTTGTCATTTACTTTCTTGTTTATATGTCGCATTCATTCAAATCATCATCGCAAGATACCCATACCCATAGTTGTGGGAGAATACCTCTGCCGGCATTGCAGCTGCATTGTTTGCATGCGGAGGACGATAAGCAGCAGGTTTTTGAGCGGGAGGTTTGGCAGATGAAGGTTTTTTCTGGAGGTTGACCCTTGTCCTGGAAAAATGATTAACAATGTTAACTGATATCTGCAAATGAGAATTTGATCATCAAAGAATGTTCGAAAGAACATGGAACCTTGTGACTTGGTTTCTTCAACCTTCATGGAATCAACGGATTTTATAAGTTCGGCAATATTTTCACGAAACTTATCCTGTAACTCTGGCTTCTAATCAGCCTGCATGAAGAATACCGAGTAAGGAAAAGTGTATGTGAAACCACTTCACGAGAAGATAACTAAACAATCACAATACTCGCCTGGAACAACTTGTCAAACGCCTTTCTCAAAGAATAACGATCCGTTGTAGTTAAAAACAATAACAACGGGAATCAGAAATTAATAAAAGAACTGTCCGGTAAATAATGGCTACCCTTCAATCTGGTCAAAGAGCTAATATGATATCAAACCCCTCTATATAGGCATACTAAAGAGAGAGGAGAGAATAAAAATATACGTTACTTAAATTTTTTATTTTTTTAAAGTATTTATGTTCAATACTTATGTACGGCACGTTTTCGGATATAAGTTTAGATTTTGAAACACTCGATGGCCCATTTCATTATTTAAAAATATTTTTATTTTATTATTTACATATTTTTATAATTAAATTTAAATAAAAATATTTTTATTAATAAATAGTAATTCAAATTGTGTTAGGTCAATTCGGTTTGAATTTGTTAAAAAAAAAAAAAAAATCTTGTCTAGGACTCCACCAATATCGGGTCTTAGCCCTCAGGGCAAATTTAATTTAAATGTATCGTATCATGTTTATTACATTATTTTTGAATTTATTAAATATATCATATTTATATTATATTTTTATATCATATCCAAATTCGAAGGTGGAAAATCTTCCAAACTAAAATGAGCTTACTGCAGCCAATTCTAGCAAAAACCAAAACTTTCGAAAAATTAAAAAAAAAAATCTCTCTAATGACAAATGCCTCAATCTATATACAAATTTAATTTCTAGGGTTTATACAAAATCCTACTACTTTATTTTTTGAGCAAAAAATGAATAAATAAAAAAAAAATTTTAAACAGAATTTGGCGTTTCCTCTGATTCTCTATCTGATGAAAGGTCTACTCCACTCCATTTTTTATATAATGTAATCAACAAGAGGATTCCAGCTTGACAAGTCAAGCCACATAGTAAGCCTATCCATAAACCCTGTACCAAAGAACAAAAAAAAAAAAGGAAAACAGCTTAGAAAATTCAGACTTTTACATATGTTTTTCAAAATATTATAAATTATGATATTTGAATTTCAATGAGTGATGGATATATATATATATATATATATATATAATTAACACGAATATATTTAATTTTTAGTAAGTTTTTTGTATTTATTTAAAAAAATTTTATTTCTATACCTATCTTTGAATATATGATTGACGTAGGTAGCAAATGGGTTCTTTAAAAAAAATAAA
>JBBYHK010000012.1:19092082-19103169 GCA_038382065.1 Adansonia grandidieri
GAATTAGCCAACTAATTTGCTAAGCTATAGTTAGCAGTGTTATTCGTAATTTTTATTTTTCTTAATATATTTATGTTTGATATATCTTTGGATAAGAAAGAATAATTTCTTAAATATTTCCGAAGATATATGTATATGGGGAATATAAAATCGTCTTTGCCATTGAAAATAGGGTTAAATGTGAAATGTCCTGAACCTAATGGATTTGGCAGTATCTAAAAAATTCAAAGTGGCATTAATATAAAGTTTGGACGTTTGTTGAGTACCATTAGGTCTAATTTTCCTACTCTGTTGGTTGAAAGTTCCTTTTCAGTGTGCAGTTTACCGGTTGTGAAATTGGTGATCGTCATCATCAAAGCATTTTTTTGACATTTTCTTTTATGAGTTAAGTCATCGTTGATCCGAATCTTGGACCACTGAGAAACAAAGGACCTTCTTAGGTTGACAATTTTGGTCACTGGTCTGGATTAGACCCAGGCATAAATCAAGTTTCGATTCGAAAAATTTTAAATTTTAAATTTAAATTTGATTCGGTTCAATACATTCATCTAAGTTTAAATTTTTTATTTTATTAAAATTATTTTATATTAAAATTATATATTTTATAATTAAATTTAAATAAAATATATATTATTTTTATATAAAATTTTTTCAAATTCGGGTTCAATCTAAGTCGGACAGATTGTCTGGCCTTTGTCCAGCTGTAATCCCAACATTGGCACCAACCAGGACTATCCCTATATTTACATGTAGGAGCAGAACCTATGATAAATCACCACCTAAATTGCACAAAAGTCTTGAAAAAAGAAGATTTAATTTCATATCCACCACCGGTAAACGCATCTTTTAATAGACGTACACATCTTTCAAATAAGTAACGTGTATGCATTATATATCATATATTTTTTTATATCAATATTGAAAATAAAAATGATTAAATATATTAAAATTTTAATATAAATAAAATATAATACGTATATTAAATATATCATATTAATTATATTAAAAAATATTTTATTATATTGATCAAACATATCATATTTATTTTATATAATATTCAAAATTATCAAATCTTGTTACCTATCTATATTTTCTAATTCAGCTTATAACTTGCAACAAAGGTTTCAAGATAAAGTCCATTCTTAACCCATGCATTTGTGCGTATGACAATTAACTCTGCTTTTTTTTTTTTTGGCACTTATACCTATGTTGCCTCCTCTTTATATCTAGAGCCTTACTATGAAAGATATAGCACCCCAAGGGAAAAGAACTGTTAGAAAATATTACATTATCTAACGACACAGGGATTAAATGTCATGTGAGTTAAATCATGAGTAAAAATTGGCTTTTTACTTTAAAAATACAATGGTGTAATCCTATGACAAATGGAATAAGACTCAAGGGACATAAGTGTTGGTATAAATTTTTTTATCACTCAACCAAAACACAAAAAAGAAATGGAATTTTCCAAAATTCTATTATTATAGTGTTTAAGCAGGAAATCAATGCCAAACTAGATGTTCTTCAGGGAGGAATTTATGCGATTTTTTTTTTTAATTTTGTTAGACTAAACACTATAACAATAAGAGAAGCTTTGCAGCATGCCAATTAGATGTAAACATAATAACTGGCTGTCAAATATGCATATAAAACAGTGAACAAAAAACAATACTACTACTAATTAACAATTGAAGAATGAAATCATGCAGGTCCTCTATTAAGAAGAAATAGTAGATATTCGTTATCTTGAATTTGAGATTATGTGTCTGATACAAGTATGTGTCTAATATTAATATATTTAATTTTTTGAAGTTATCCATACACTTGAATGATCATATTACCAATGTCCAAATATGTGACATTTATAAGTGTTGACATGGATACTGTAAAAAAATAAATAAAGAATCCAGATTACACGGATATTCATCGAACATTGAAAATTAACATTACCATTTGCCCATTACAAGAAAAAAAAAAATGCATTACAAGAGCATCCCCTATTACTTCCCTTCCAAGGTAACTGCGATAAGTTACATTATAAACCTAGGCCTATGCAAAAAAAAAAAAAAAACCCTGATAACTCTACATATGACTATAACATTCCTTATTGAAAAGCACCACCAAAAAAAAAAAAATTATACAGTAAAATCGGAGGAAATAAATTACCCGAGTTTCATGCTAGCTGATATCTTGTATAACCGAGGGTGAGGGCGCAGAGTTATCGGTCACACCGCCGGCAGTACGTGACTTAATATACGAGCGGGCAACATCTAACATTAAGTCCACCTCTTTCTTGTACTACACACAAAGACGTTTAAAAATACTAAATTCGACCTCTTCAAAATTTGAGGCTAATACGAAAGAAGAAAAGGAAAAAGGGTTTTAAAGAATGGGATTCATCGATATGATCAGCAAAAACCATAGTTCAAGTATAGCCATACCAACCTCATCGATAGCACCTGACCTAATTTTTGATTGCATCACGCACCATTTCTTAAAATGTGCACCTGTAGAAATTGAAACACCCCTTAGTACAATTCATTGACGTTCAGGTAAAGAAAATATAGTTTTTCAAACTTGGATACTTTAATGGGAAAGTACTGAAGATGTTCACCACATTCACTAATGACTGATGCATGCATCAACGGCTAAATTTCACGGTATAAATTGAAAACCATGCAAGAAACGACAGTCTCTTCTTTTTTTTTTCCTTCTTCCTTCATATGTCTAGGTAAAGGATAGGACTGAAAGGCCATATCTCAACAAGAATTTTATTAGGACCACAACTAAAGCTAAATAAAAAATTTGTCAAGAGATGTTCCGAAAGGGACATCCTAGCAGCTAGATCTTGAGACTCCAACTTGGAGGTCTCAGATTGAACCCTGTAAAGGAGGGGGTGGGATTTTACAGGATCTCCCTATGTACCATTAAAAATGACGTCAAGAGATAAAAGCCAACAGAAAACCTACCCACTTTAATATCTAAAACAGATGAATTTTCACCATTGGTCTCTGCAGTCCATCGACAATGAACCTAATCCAGCGCAAATAAAATTAAGTCAATTTTAATCTTGAAGCTAAAACATATATAATAGAACAAAAACATGTGACATTACGCACACACATGCATATATAAGTTAATGATTCTTCCTAGGGTTTAGAACTGTTACTTGAACTGAAAATACAAATTTCATAGAAAACCAAGTTGTTCATACCATAATGGTATATGCAACACATCATAATTAATATCCAAGTGTATAAGCCATCACTAGTTCACTACCATACTGGTCTAATCTTCATTGTACATAAATCACTAATACTTACTTCAAAGTAGGAGCCAAACGGAACATCATGTGCCTGTTGTACAGTTTCGAAAACCTACAAGAAGAGAGAAATTTGACTAAATTCAATTAAATGAAACGAACATAGAATCTACAATAAAGATGAATAATAGCCCTATGTATCGCATGCAATGAATTTTTTGACTAAATGAGACAACTTTAAGTTTATTAAATTAGAAACAACAGAACAGACAAGAAAAAAGGTCATACAAGTTTTTTCTTATCTGGAGATAAAACATAATGCTGGTACTCTGTCATGGCTGTGTCCGGAGGGCACATGGGACTGTTACAGATGGATCTGAATGTGATCTCTCTCACTTGACCATCATATTCATCTGCAGCATGCCACTGTCCCATCTGAAAGTAGCATAGCAGAGTGAGTAGAAACTTTCAATTCATCCAACTAGCAGTGAAGAATTCCAGTGAAGGTTACCACTAATTTGTACAAGGGAAAAGAAATCGAGTTCACACCATCCAAAAGTTTGGAGATGTTTAAAGCAAATAAAGTTGATTAAAATATTCAGTATTTTTTTATCAATTTCAAATGAAAACTCAACAATTGTATTTTACGATCAATACTAATGCTTGTAAGACGAGCATATCAGCATAAAATGCGCAATAATACAAAAGGCATGTTTAATAGAATAAGCATGGATCTTAGCTTACCGTAAGATTTTTATCTTTCCGTGCCGAACGATATTCATTTGTGAAACTAGAATCATCACTTAATAATAAATTATAAAACTGCTCAGCGGTACATGGAAATAGATCCTGCAGGAAAAGTTCATAAATCATAAATACACCAATTCACAACATAATAAAAGCCCAAAAGGCAGAAAAAGATATGATCCATACATTGTAGATGCCAACAAGAACCTCCTCTTTGACAAAAGCCTGCAAATTTTCAGTTTTAGATGCATTATCTTTGGGAGTTGTTGCCTGACTTCTGCTACCTCTAACAGAGCTGCTGTTTGCACGCAATTCTGAGTCTGCGCTCTCCTTCATACCAGCAAAACAAATTTAATAAAAATTAGCTTCATTTGATCAATCAGTTCAAAAGATCCAAAAAAAAAAAAAAAAAGGCATAAATACAAGCAAACAAGGATTGAGACCAGAAACAAAGGCATTATTATAGATCAAAAAGGTGTCCTTTTTCTTCTAGCAATATACGCACCACATTTTATATTTGCTAAATAAAGCAACAATTTTGAAGAAACTGCAGCATCTACATTGAGTTAGAAAACGGTCTGCATTACATATTGGCATACCTATGAAAAGGAACCGTAGGTCCTCGAATAATCATTACAGTCAAAATAAACAAAATCAACCAAAAAATTATCAGTTAAAACCATTTTTGATGAAAATTCAGCAATTCTTTGAGTTACTTAAAGTTCAATGTCTTCAAATCTCCAAATAATTTTACTGGACATTCTTACATCATTTCTCTTGCTTTTAATTTAAAGAAATATTTATGGACACAAAAGCAAGCAGCAAAGCACCAACTATTAGAACTTTTTCA
Organism: Adansonia grandidieri; assembly: GCA_038382065.1. NCBI lineage: Eukaryota > Viridiplantae > Streptophyta > Magnoliopsida > Malvales > Malvaceae > Adansonia > Adansonia grandidieri. The sequence continues at coordinate 19,096,942 of JBBYHK010000012.1, forward strand.
ATATTTGCATTCACAACCAATTGTATTCACCCATTATATTCTCATTGATCCAACCATACAACATTGTTTCCTGAGTAGGTGAGCACTGCCCTCTAAACACTACACTACATCAATCAGTTGAGGAGCTCTTTTCATCATTCAGGTTTTACAATCTCTCCAGCCACAAATTCCCAACATGTTCTCACGTCTTTTATATTTTTCATCCTGCTCCTCACTGCGCAATCCAGTATTTTTTTACGCTGTCTATAAATAACATTTTACTGCATCAACATGTTCCAGTCTCTGAACTTTACCATCTTCCATGAGCTCCCTGAGTATTGCCAAGTTCTCCTCTCCAACTCCTATTACTCTCATCCACACTCTTCTGTTTTCACCCAATTTTCAAGCGAGTACTTAATACAGAATGAAGTAACTAATATGGATTCTGCAAGATGCTCTTATTTCTCACAGCAGATGCAGAAAACAATGTAAATAAGATTGTTTCAATACTAAATCAATATCAAATGCCCCCTTTTGGGCAGAAACAAAAGGTTTTAGCTACAAATTTTCCCTGTTTCTAAGGATAAGAAGAAAACTAATGTTTCTGGCTATAAATAATTATAAAAAAATCAACAATGAAGTTCAGCAAAAGAAAAAATCAGAGAATAATTCCCGTATCACAAAGCACAAGCAAAAAACCTTCTTCTCAGCTTCTAACATTGCATGGTATTTATTTTTTGCACGCTGTAATGCTCTTAGCGCATGGTTCCTGTTCCAAAATGATGCAAATTTATACCTGACTCTACCTGAAATAAGCAAAAGAAAAATAACAGCAACATAAACACACCTATACTCAATTCATGTTAAAACCAGAGTCTCACTCCTGCAAAATTGGGTTATTCCTATCGATGAATTCAAAATGAAAATTTTGAACTCAATTAAAATTGAAATTCTCATGCAATTCAAAAAAAAAAAAAAAGGGAGAAAATCTCAGTACATTGGCAAAAATTTATCCCCAGAAAGCAGCCAAAACCTCACTTTTGGTAAACTCGAGTTGACATCAAGAAATCACACCGCACCAGGAAGGACACAAGATTTAAAGAATAATTTTAAGTGATGATATTTATACCATGTTTATGGTAAAAATTGCAATCATTACAGTATAATGTTCTTCATTCAAAAATCTTAAAAAATATAAATCCCTTAAGCTTCCATGCATGGTAAGAATTTAGTTACTAACCATCAGGGCTCCCTAATGGAGGTACACCATGCCCACCAGCACCCATCCGAAGAATAATTGTTACCGCAGGATTAATGAATGCATGCTGACTCTTACGAATCTGCATGGGCCAAATAAAAAGAAAATATAAGCATAAAAACATTCAAAATTATTTCCAACATGGTAAAGAAAATGCATGTAAGAATTTATAATAATTCTTTTTTAGTCACAAAACTAGCTTTAAGAAGTACTGATCTGAAGAATATATCATACCTCATCTATATCCCCGAATGGAATTACCACCTGTTATTTAAAAAAAAATTGTTAAGATTTGAATTATTTTCAGTTTATAATGCCATAAAAGGTGTCAACAATTGTTTTTCTATCTTTTAAGTTCGTTTATCTTTTTTCCCTTTAATGAAGGAGTATGAGGAAATTAGTATGTGCCTCTAGATTTTACTGCTAGTAAACCTCACTATTAATTTCAGCATCTCTAATGAAGAGGCTAAAACCTTGATAAAAAATGCACCAAACTGGAAAGCTAACCTTCATTTGTTTGGAAAACACATTAGAATGGAAACATATGTGCCATGCAGAGACATACATACGACCGTGGTACAAGAATGATCTCTCAAGTGCACATGAATAACTATGCTCGACAACCTGAAAGAAACTGTCTGTTTGTTAACTGCAGCTTGAAGTGATGAAATGGGACTGCCCCAAGAAATGCTATTTGTTACTCTAACCATACCTTGCCTAACTTATTTATAATAATTCTATTTAGAAATAGATTTTATGAGACTTGCCTCATCTGGAAGGAGGTTAAATATTGTCTGTAAAGGCCCTGGCTTTTGATGAACTAATGTAGGCCCTTGTTTATCTACGGTAATCCTTCTTCGAGCATTAGCTCCGGCATATCCATTTATAACCCTGTCAAGAAAGCTTTCAAACTATTCAATGACACAGAAAATAAACATAATTCCACCAGCAGTTGTCATGAAGTTGGAGTAACACGGAAAAAATTTATCATAACTTAACAAAATTAATTTCAGTGGATATTTATATAAGAAGCTGCAAGATTACCTGGAAGAATTCGCAGGGAGTTTTATTGTTTTAATATGTAGACAAACCTGTAAAGAAGTTAAGCCTTTTATAGATCTTCATAAGAAGAAATAATGTAAAGGAGCCAGAAAAACAAGATAACTACAGAACTTAAGAACAAAAGATCACCTGTCCAGATGTGGTATCTAATGTATACCAAACTGGCATACTTTGACCTTCACTGTCAACTGGAACAGTAACTGAACCAAGAACTGCACTCTTCCAAATTATATCCCAGTCATATATTGTCACATTTATCTGCTAGGGGAGTAAAAGAGGATTCAGTTAGACAAACCATGTGACAAAGGAAAACAAAAAGGAGTGTTAATATAAGTGTCTTCATATATTTATTTCCTACTAATGCATCCTCTATTGGTTACTCTATCTCACATATTTATATAAGTATGCAAGTAACTAGTCAAGTTACAATAAATAAAGTTCCCTTTGATTACAGTGCCAAGAATTAGGAGAGGAATACTGACAGATATCCTATTGAAGACAATCATTTTACATGACTTTGACCAGAAAAGGTATAATCACAATTTGCAGTAGCAGCTTCATAAAAACAAGCGAGGGATCTTATTTTAAAAATATATTCTTTAAAATATAAATGGTGCTTAAAGAATTTTGAACAATTTATTCTAAAGCATTGTTGATATTCATTATTTAGAACCTCCCTTAAGATGGAAATAAAAAAGTTTAAAGGTAGTTACAAGTAGAGAAAGACAATATGAAAAAAGAGACCTGGTTTCTCATCACCAGCGTGGGACTAGGCGCATAAGTTCCCACATAAAATGCATACCAAAAAATCTAAAAGAATGAAGAGTGCTTCTTTTTAAAGAAAGCCTTAGTCTCTCTCCAGCACTTAAAAGAAAAAAAATATATATTCAACCCATCATACATCTACAGGTTAAACCAATACTTCGAAAACTTGTGTGTCTGTGGCAGTCCAAAGAACTGTCTGTTTGCCTCAAGCATGACAACAACATGTACATCAAAGCAGGAGATGTATGATAACGCTGCCTGCTGGCTATAAAATAGTTTGATTTAAATCATAAGTGCATGCAGTTGAACTGAACCCGTAGTATGGTATAGAGCATACATGTTACAAAAAGAAAGCATACTTAAAAATGTCCAAACGCTGTCTATAACAAGAATAAATTATAATATAAACCTGGACAGGAAGCTCATCTACAGCGAAATTGAATTCCTCTCCCCACATGGGGTTTCTAGAACCAGGGATCATTGAACTGCAACAACAGCAGAAGTAAATTCTTAAGAAATGGAACAAAAAATGCAACTGTATACCAAAAAATCTAAAAGGTGAAGTCCAAAAATAAATTCAAAAACATCCCCATTATCAAGTAACCCGTCAGTGACAGCAATAAAGGCTCTAAAGCCAAAATAAACCTAAGTACAAGGTGTGATGATTGTAATGACCATAATGAGGACTAAAAAGGTACTGTGTTATTATAATGCAAGAAAAATGTTGCTTTTCCCAGCCAGTGCTTCTGGTGTACGCTACTCGTCTAGCTTACTTACAATCATCAATAACAATAATAATAATAATAAATATAGATGACCAAATATTGCTAAAAAAAGTTAGAAATCATAACCTTCAGAAACTTGCAGTGAAAAAAATCAACTAACCTGAATCTCTTTTCAGAACCACAAGTGATGATAGCATAAGGATCGGATGTGCCATTCAAGTTTGCACCAATGAGATTCTTAGCTGCCAGCAATTCAACCTGAAAAACAAAGCGAAGACAATCTCATTTTGGATTCAAAACAAGACTTAGTACATGAAATAAAATCCCAAAGTACCTTGATTAGATAGGCAGAATTGGTCTGAAGATCTGCTTTCAACTGGTTTATCTACAAAATAAGTGCACAACTGCACGTCAAAGAAGTGAATAATTACTCCATGAAAAGAGCAGCAGACAACATCGTATACTACAATAATAAGATTCAAAATATTCACGTTTACATATGCATTGAGTTAAACAGCCATACCAGTGTATTTAAGGGACAGAATCAAAATTACACCTAAAATATATATTTTTTAACAGACAGTATCAAATAAACCAAAAAGTGTGTGATGCCAAGTGGAGGATTGTTTTGCCCTTCATCAGAGGAATCTCCGACAAACATCAATATCCATCTTCTTGCAAATTCTACCAGCAATAAATAATGGCCAACATAACAAGAACAAACCAAGCAATCTTCCACGTAGGCATGATACTGTACCACTGAACTCTATTCAAGACCAAACTGCCTAAAAAGTTCTATAAAATTCCACATTAATAGGTATAAGACTAATAAAAAAAACCAATAAAAATTCACAGAAAAAATAAACCTTTCATGTTTAAAAATGTGCAAACAATATATTTTCCATAATCAAATAAAAAACCCAGAAAAGAAACTCACTGAGAAAATGATCACTAAATAAATTACGTTAACTGAACTTCACTTAAAGAAATCAATAACAGTAAGGGCTTAAAATTTACATTACTAGGAAAAAAGGGAAGAGGTCAAGATAGCCAACAAAAAAAAAAAAGATTCAATTCTTACTAATCAATGAAAAAAATCTACAAACTTCACTCAGAAACCAAAACTAACAAAATAAAGAAATAAGTAACTAAATCGATGTTGACTCAATGCCATTGGTAACCCGAAAAACAAAGAAAGTTACACAAAAAGTTCAAGAAAAAAGAAACGCAATTGTTACCAAGTGAGTCAAAAATCCACAAAATATCAACCAAAGCATACACCAAAAAAAAAGAAGACGAGAATTTGCCTTCATCCAATATCATCATCTACGCGAAAAATGCATAAACAAATAGAATCATCAAAATTCATTAAAAAAAAATATCTTTAAAAGGAAAAGTCAAAAAATTGACCTTGTCGTTGTCGTCAAGAATTTCATCGGAAGGATTGTCCTGAAGCAGCGGTCGATCACCGCCACCGCCATCTCCACCTTGGAATGTAAAAAACCAATAAGAAACAATCACGAATACCGACGCCGCCAACGCCACTTTGATCTCCCACAGAGACGGCACCAAATACTCCATCACCACCGCCGGTTCAATCATCATAAAATTGTTCAAAAATTCCCTCTTCGCTTATTTCCGTAACTATTATAATTTCTATAAAATTAAATTACAAAAAGAATTTAATCAACAATTTGGGTTAAAATTCGAAAGGGTTCTTTGATTTGCAAAGAAACATTTTTGGGGGAGACAGAGTCAAAGGAGGAGACCGTTGGAGATTGAATGGTCCGGCAATTAACGCCTGGGAAAAATCGTTATTGGGTTTTTTAATGACTTAAATACCCTTATGAGTTTTCCCATAATTTCATACAATGTCGGCTTGTTTATTCCGTGGTTTTGGTGCGTGTACGGGGTAATTGTGTTCGGTGAATTTGAAAATAATTTTGCGTAGAAAGGTAGTTTCCGCATGAAATGAAGAGGAAAGAGTTGACAGTGTGAACCTATGACTTTGAATAATGGATTAGATAATAAATCTACAAAAATTACCCTAAAAAATCAATTTTTTATTTTTAAAATTAATTATTATTGACATTTATTTTATATTTATTTATAATTTGGAAAATAGTTTTTTTTTATTATGGGTTATTTTATTAAAATGTAAATAGATTTTTAATTTCACATATTAAATTTGTTTTTTACTAAAAAAAGAAAAAAAAAAACAACCAGAATTTCAAGCTATTGCAAACAAATGAAAATCAAAAGTGTAGACAATTTCAACAATTTATTTATTGATATAATAAGAAAGATAATTCAACATTGGTGGACAATTTCTAGAATCTTATTATATTTGTGTTTATTTTAAGTTACAAATAGAATTAACAATACTCACAAGGATTTGTCCAATCTATATAAGGAGTTTTTCTTCTTCTTCTTCTTCTT
>JBBYHK010000012.1:19103269-19114863 GCA_038382065.1 Adansonia grandidieri
ATTCAAACAATGCAATTGTCTCTATTGCAGTTTATATAAAATTTGATTTATTTTTTAAGGGTTTGTACTGAAGAATGAGAATAACTTCATTTTTATACTCAAATTGGATGTATTGTATTCTACCTTGGATGCTTTTAAGTCTTACAGTATTTATTCGGATTCGGATATAAATATTGAATATTAATATATATTCAATGCGAGTATATTTAAATTTTTTAAAGATTTTTATATATTTAAAAGATTATTAAAAAATTATATTTTTATATGTAACTTTAAAAATATGTTTAAACATGAATAACGAACACAAATATTTTTTTAAAAAAATGGAAAGCCTAAGCAGCAGATCAAAATAATTTTCATTGATGGTCAACTGCTTCACTCTCACCAGAAGGCCACGGGTGGCCTTTTGCCCTTCATATGTGTGCGTAAAGTTTAGGCAGCACGGTCACCATGCTCAAGATGGCGGCCTCGAGCTTTCCTGTATTTTAGTTTTTGAGCATTTTGTTTTGCATTTTAATTTCTTCTGGTTTAAAAAAGAACTGGCTGGAGCATGTAAGTAACCTACTAACCTTAGATCTATGTTATTCATAACTGAGTATGTTGGATATGAGACGTGTTCGACATAAGTATATTCATTTTTTTTTTGAAGTCTTTTATGAATTTGGAGGGCTATATCTCATACAAATATCCAAAAATATATCAAATACGGATATCAAATATGAATACTTAAGAAAAAAGAGTCGAAGTCATTAGACTAAAAGCTTCCTTGATAGGTATTGACTGTTTTAAATTTAGCTTTTGCATTTTCTTTTTGGTTGAATTGACCTGAAAGTTTGCGGAAAATATGGAAGAAAGTTTGAATCATTGATTTAATTTACGCTTATATGGATTGATTTCATGTCAAATTAGTAGCATGTTGAAAATGTTGATTACATGTTCTTCTACTCTTGCAATGAATATTTTTATGGTAATCATGGTATTTCAGTCTGGTTAACTTATTGTCTTCTTGGATATCTTCAATTATTCTTTTCACCTACGTTATTTAAATTCAGAGTATCGAATATAAATATATGTCTGATACGGATATGCTTAAATTTTTTTTTAAGTTTTTTATATAGTTGGAGGATTGTATCCTCAACATGTGATTCGTTTTTCCTCTTTTTATTTAGTGAAGAAGTGATGGAGATCGGAAAGATGATGGATAACAAAAGGAGCCCTTGCTCTGTTGACGATGGCGGTTTCGCTGCTTTGAAATCCAAACGGCCGAAGTCCACAAAGGTTTTTAGCCCTTCTTTACTCCACTTTTTATCTCGTCTGAGTGTTATATATTCGTTTGCGTTTGTTTCATAACCATACAAAAGAAACTTATATTACTCGGATTTGAGTTTAAGTATGTATTCAACATAGATATGTTCATTTTTTCTTTTAAAGTTTTTCATGTGTTTGTTATCTCCTTGGAAGGTCATATATTTATGATGTCAAATATGAATACTTTAAAAAAAATTGAAGAATCTCCGGCAACATCAAAAAGAAATTTTGATACCAAGACTCAGATGGGATACTCAACTCAATTCGGTTTGGCTATAGCTTAATCCCCACTAGCTGGGGTTAGCTACATGTTATTACTTGATCAACTCATCTATTTGGTCTTCCAATTATCTCCTCTCAAAATGTCTAATAATACATCCTATTCATTATGCTTTATTTATTTATTTATATAATTTAAACTCGGATGTAAGTGTTAGATATATGAATATATATTCAACAAAAACATATTCACTTTTTAAAAACTTTTTTATATATTTGAAAAGTCATATCTTAATTCATTCTTCCTGGTAATAGGATAAGAAAGATCGGATTGGTGAACGGATTGTAGCTCTGCAGCAGCTTGTTTCGCCATATGGAAAGGTAACATTAGAGTAGCAATACTTTATATAGTGCTAGTACTAGACATCAACATTTAGACTTTTAGTGTCAATTGTTGGTAAAAATGTACTATAATAAAAAAAAAGTATTTTAGTCTTTATATTATTAAATTTAATATTTTAATTTTTATATTTTTAAAATTATAGCAAATAAAAAAAATGATTAACGGTGTTAAAAAATTATTTGAATATCGATAAAACGCTTTACGTATCATGTGATGTGAAATTTTAAATTTTTTATAAAAAAACCCAAACTTGAACCTATTTTTGCATAAAATTTAAAATTTAAAATTTCACATTACATAATACGTTAATATTTTATCAACATTTAAATAGGCTTTTATAACAACGTAAACTATTTTTCATTATTTGCTATAATTTCAAAAGTACATGAACTAAAGTATTGAATTTAATAGCGCAAGAACTATAATACTCCATTCACTATTATAGAAGAACTTATAGTAGACTTTTCCATTAATTGTTTCGAGTGGAGATTGGATTAAATATAGACATGTTCAAAGGTCGGGTAACCAGCCTTGTCCGTTCTTAAATATGATACCTTTTGATCCGGATCAATCCGATCTGGTTCGTAAACAAGTCTAATCAAACTTGGAGTCTAATATTTTTAATCAGCAAAAAACTTGAAAGTTGATGCTATATATGGTTGTATTTTAGTGTTTATTAAGGCTTTTAATGAAGTTGCCTTCCAACAAAAAAAAAATTATCTATCTTTGAAATAACTGTGAGGCTATGTTTGGTTCATTGCAGACTGATACAGCTTCCGTCCTCCTGGAGACAACGGAATATATACGATTTCTTCACGAACAAGTTAAGGTTCGGACTTTTTTTTGGTCTATTTTACTGATTTTTTCCTTGCATGCCTATTAGTTTCTACTAATTGCTAATTTTAAATGCTTGGTTCTAAAGATCAGCAATCAAAAATTTTGAATATGGATATAAATGTCCGATACAGATATACTTAATTTTATTTTAAAGTTTTTTCATGTATTTGGATGGTTATATGATCATATTTATATCAATTTTCAAAAATGTGTCAAATACGAATAGTTTACAAAGAATAAAAAGTCAGAGCAATGTAAAGCGTGAGTATTTTTATTAATTACAAAGTATACTTAATATTTATTTAACGTTAAAGCTATTATTTAAACATTAACAAGGAATTTTGATTAAATTGATTGAACCAAAAATTGAATATATGAATAGTTTAACCTCGAGTCCATTTTTTTTATCATTGTTTATATCAGAATTTCAATTTGGTTTTGAAGTCCATTTCCTTTATGCTTATAATCATGAGAAATGTTTTACTATAAGTAGAGAAACCTCTTTTTTCTTTTCTTTTTTTTTTTTTTTTCCTAACGTGTAAGTGGCGATTGTAACTACAAATTTCTTGGCTTTCTTGTTTTCGGGATGATTTCAGGTGTTGAGTGCCCCATATATACTAAAAAATAAAATGCAGGTGAGCATTAAATGGACACTGGTATTCAAAGACTGAGATATGTAACATGGAGATGATCCAACTAGGCTTTTTCGACAGCATTGGTCATGATGTCCGAAAAACAAAAAAATTAGCTCTTCACGATGCCTCTTGAGAAACCCATAACATGGTTAACAATATGAACCGCATAGTTACCCAAAGTCTTTGTTAAAATATTCGTGTTTGATATATATTTTATATAAAGTGTGATCCTTCTAACATATGAAAAACTTAAAAAAAATTGAGTATAATTATGTAAAATACATATCTATGTCCGATACTCACCTTTGAATTTAGATAACAAAACACCCTATTTACGTAATTGACTTAGTTTAACATTTGTGTCTTGTTGAAACACACTGGAATGACATTATTAGGGATAACAGTTCAAGAGTTATGGTTGGATTTCAAAGAGATTTACTTTTTTCTCTTGCTCCTTCCAGGATGGAGATCCTTACAGCCTGAGAAACCGAGGTTTATGCCTTGTTCCGATCTCGTGCACTGTCGGAGTTGCTGGAAGCAACGGTGCTGATATTTGGGCTCCGATCAACACCAAATCTCCCAAATTTGACAAAGCTTATCTCACACAATTCAATTGACATTTTATTTACATATAAATTAAATTAGAAAGAAAACAATAGATGTTTCGTTGAATATGAAAATTGAAGTTGCCATTAGCCCATTACATGGAAAAAATGCATTACAAGAACCTCACCCTGTTACTTCCTTTCTAAAGAGACTGGGTTAAGTTAACATTGTACACACCTAAGGCTATTGCGAAAAAAAAAAAAAAAACTGGTAGCTTCTACATATGACTATTACATTACTTACTTTGAAAAGCAAAAATAAATATTATACGAAAAAATCAGAGGAAATTAATTACCAGAGTTTAGTCTAGTTGATATCTTGTATAACTGAGGGTGAGGATGACGTGTTATTGGTGTCAGCACTGGTCGTGTGCGACTTGATATATAAGCGGGCGACGTCCAACATCAACTCGACCTCTTTCTTGTACTACACGGAAAGACAGAAACTATTAAAATTTTACCTCTTCAATGGTAATTTACAAAACGAACAAAAAGAAATGTTCTTGGAAGAATGGAATTCATGATTTTGATCAGCAAAGCACATAGTTCCAACTAGAGCTATACCAACCTCGTTAATAGCACCGGACTTGATTTTCGACTGCATCACACACCATTTCTTAAAATGTGCACCTGTAAAAATTGGAACACCCCTTTAGTACAATTCAGTGATATTCGGATGAAGAAAATGTAAAATTTCAAACAATGTTACTTCAATGGGAGAGGATTCACTCTACTGCTAAAAGTGGACATGTTTCTCTCTCCATGGACATGCACCAAGAGCCACATGTCTATGTTGATCCGACTCTTTGTTTTTCTTTAAATATCCGTGCCCAACACATATTCAGATATGGTTGGATATGACCCTCCGAATACAGGAAAAAAATAGAAAATACTTTAACATACCAGTGTCAGACATATACCCACATTCAACACTCACACCAGAGTCTGAGTAACATAGATAAATGTCATGTTCGTATAAACTGAAAACCATGCAAGGGAAAGGTCTCTTCTTTTTTCATTCTTCCATTCCATCATCTTTTGAGGTAAAGGACAGGATTGAAAGACGATTTCCGATGAGAGTTTTATTAGGAGCAGAACTAACGCTGCTGGAAATATTTGTCAAGAGATGTCTCCAAGGGGACACCACAGCAGCTAGAACTTAAGACTCCAACTTGGAAGTCTCAGATTGAACCTTCTGAAACGAGGGTGGGATTTGATGGGATGGGAGAGGGCTATTGGCTACCTCTGTTGTGTGGCTCAAGAACCAATGGATCGCTGTATACTGTATAAAAAGTTGTCGAGAAATAGAAAGCCAACAGAAAACCTACCCACTTTAATGTCTAAAACAGACGAATTTTCACCATTGGTCTCCGCACACCATCGCCCATGCACCTGATACAGCACAAATAAAATCATGTCCAAACATCTTGAAGCTAAAAGGCAAAAAATAGCACTACCATGAGACATATGAATAAGTAAAAAATTCTTCCTAGAGGTTTGCCTTCTTTATTCTCCGCTTTACCTCGGCAGGGCAATAACAAACAGGCAAGGCTAGAAGTAGTTAGAAGATTATGATCAATACTAGCGAAGGTGATAAGCAAGTAAGTTGATGAACAAACACAGTAACAAAAGCCAGAAGTGGACTAATGTGGCAGTTTTCAAAAGGACAATGTCTTCGGCAACAATATGCACTGCGATTTCCCCTCGATTGGACTTAGGAGTAGGTGATGATATGTTTTGGTCTGTCCCAAATGTACAGCTGCACCAACGAGCACCCGTAAAGTCTAATGTAAGTTATAAGCGCAGTACCTATCTTTGTTGGTACAGATACACAATGCATAAGTTAGTAGCAATGATTTCACTAAAAGGGTAGATTATCTGTTAATATAAGATTGAAGTATCAAATTGTTTTCCTCAAAACATAGGATGATAAATGGAGGAGAATTACCTAGTAAATAACCATCCATGGTTATCTGTAATGTTTGTGGGATCAGAGGCTAATTTATTAATTCATTGGAGTAAGGATTAAGGAATCTCATTAGACCAGTAAATAATAATAAAAGAAGCAAAAGCAAAACAAGAAAGTGACTGCGGGACCAATAGCAATATATTTCAAACCAAGGAGCAAGATGTCCAGTGAATAGTTACCTCAAAGTAGGAGCCAAATGGAACATCACGTGCCTGTTGTACTGTTTCAAAAATCTACAAGAAGAGAGAAACTGACTAAATTCAATTAAACGATAGAATCATCAGAAAAAGATTCAAAATAACCTAGTGTATCACAAGCCATGAATTTTTTTACTAAGAAGCTGGGACAACTTTAAGTTCGTCAAATAAGAATTGACAGAACGAATGAGAAAGAGGTCATACAAGCTTTTTCTTATCTGATGATAAAACAGAATGCTGATACTCTGTCATGGCAGTGTCGGGAGGACACATGGGACTGTTACAAACGGATCTGAATGTTATCTCTCTCACTTGGCCATCATATTCATCAGCAGCATGCCACTGTCCCAACTGAAAGTAACAGGGGAGTGTGAGTACAAACTTTCAATTCTTTCCAAATAGCGAGGAAAAAGATCCTGCGAAGATTACCACTAATTTCTACGAGGGACAAGATCTCAAGTTCACACTATCCAAAACATAGGAGATGTTTTGAGCGAGTAAAAATTAATTTCATTTTCAGTATTTTTCCATCAGTTTCCCAGTCACAACTGAAAAATCGTATTTTACAAATCAATATAGATGCTTTTGAGACTTGTGCACATCAGCAAAAATACGCAATAATACAAAAGGCGTTTTTAATAGAACAAGCATGGAGGTATACTAGAATGATCTTAGCTTACCGCAAGATTTGTATCCTTCCGTGCTGAACGATATTCATTAGTAAAACTAGATCCATCACTTAATAATAAATTATAAAACTGCTCAGCGGTGCATGGAAATATATCCTGCAGGAAACATTCATGAATCATAAATATACCAATTCACAGCATGATAAAAGGGCGACGGCAGGAAAATATACGATGCATACATTGAAGATGCCAACAAGAACCTCTTCTTTAACAAAAGCTTGCAATTTTTCAGGTTTAGATGCATTATCTTTGGGAGCCGTAGCTTGCCTTCTACTACCTTTAATAGAGCTACTGTGTGCACGCAATGCTGATTGTGCTCTTTCCTACATACCAGCAAAATAAATCAAATAAAAATTTCTTCATTTGATCAATCAATTTAGGATGAAATTGAAGCATAAGCACAAGCAATGACAAAGATCAGAAACAAAGGCATTAATACAGATCAAAAGGTGTCCTTTTCCTCCTAGCATTATATACATCACCAGCAATTATCTACATGACATTTTATATTTGCTAAATAATGTAATACTTTGAAGAATTGAAGAATAATTCACAGAGAACAGGCAAGAAAACCTTCTTTTCAGCTTCCAACATCGTGTGGTAGTTCTTTGCTGCACGCTGTAATGCTCTTAGGGCATGGTTCCTGTTCCAAAATGATGCAAATTTATATCTGACTCTACCTGAAATCCACAAAAGAAAAACAACATCAGCATAAACATTCTTTTACTCAAATTGATGCTATAACCAGAATCTCACTCTTGCAAAATGAATTCTTCCTAATGATGTAAGAAGCTAAATTTGATCTTTAAAGGAAGGATCTCTGAATACATAACAGAAAAAAGCAGAGAAAAGCCCTAGTGTGTAAGACACCAGCCTGTACAAATGACCATAAGTATGTATAATTTTAAATGATGCAAGTGTTCATTCAGAATGTAAAATCATTGTTTCTATCTTTAATGAAACCAAAAGAAAAAAAACAATTCCTATTATGGAAAATAATATTGAGCACAAAATTAAGAACCAGCAGCAGAATTAGATTTAAAAGAAAAATAGATTGAAGAAAATGTTGTTATTTGTCTTCAGCAGCCGTATCTTTTAACCATATTAAGTGTTTTTTGTCAGCAATGAACCACCGCAAGCTTGGTCAACAACCCCATTTGACAGCAATTCAACACAAAAGTGAAACACAAACTTCTACCAAAGGAGAAACCCACATGAAACAAAGATGCATCTAAGAATTACCAATTAAAAAAATGGAATTTTCCCTTGATGAAGTTTTTTTAAGCTCAATTAAATATAAAATTTTAATGCAGTTCAATCAAAAAGTAAGGAGACAGTTACATTGGCCAAAAATTATCCCCATAAAGCAGCCAAAACATTCATATTTGGCAAACTCAAGTTGACATCAATAAATCACACCAAACTAGGAAGGGACATAAAATTTAAAGAATAATTTGTAAAGATGATCTTTATATCATGTTGATAGTAAAAATATAATCACTAAGGTGTAACGCTCTTTTAGCTCAAAATATAAATCGCTCAAGCTTCCAAATTTAGGATAAAGAATTTAGTTACCATCAGAGCTCCCCAATGGAGGTACACCATGCCCACCAGCACCCATCCGAAGAATAATTGTGATTGCAGGATTAATGAATGCATGCTGACTTCTACGAATCTGCACTAGCCAAATGAAATATATAAGCATAAAAACTTTAAAGATTATCTCTCCATCATGGTGAAGACAAGGCATCTAAGCATTTATAATAATTTTTTTATGTCACAAAACTAACTTTAAGAAGTACTGATCAGCAGAAGAAATAGTTTACCTCATCTATATCCCCAAATGGTATCACCACCTGTTATGTAAACCAAGACTGTTAAGATTTGAAATACTGAAAATATCTTTTTCAGTTTATAATACCATAGAAGGTGTCAAATCTATACAGTTTC
This sequence comes from Adansonia grandidieri, assembly GCA_038382065.1. NCBI lineage: Eukaryota > Viridiplantae > Streptophyta > Magnoliopsida > Malvales > Malvaceae > Adansonia > Adansonia grandidieri. The sequence goes on from JBBYHK010000012.1 coordinate 19,112,082, forward strand.
TTTTACTATTTTTTATAGTTTTATTATTTTTCCCTTTAGAGAAGGAGGAGGACAAGGATACTTTTATATGTAAAAGTACACGTCTCTGGATTCTACTGTTAGTAAACTCACTATTAATTTCAGTATATCTTTTGAAGAGGTTACCAAAATTCAATAGGCTAATCCTTGGTAAATTATGTACCAAAATGGCAAGCTAACCTTCATTTGTTTGGAAAACACATTAGAATGGAAACAGATGTGCCATGCAGAGACATACATACGACCATGGTACAAGAATGATCTCTCAAGTGCACATGAATATCTATGCTCCACAACCTGAAAGAAACTGTCCGTCAGTTAACCTGCATCCTGAAGATGAAATTGGACTGCCAGGAACTCCTATTAGTTAGTCTAAACATATCACGCCTAATTTATTTATAAATAAATCTTGTTAGAAATACATTTTATGAAACTTGCCTCATCTGGAAGGAGGTTAAATATTGTTTGTAAAGGCCCTGGCTTTTGATGAACAACTGTAGGCCCTTGTTCAACTAAAGGAATCCGTCTTCGAGCATTTGCTCCAGCATATCCATTTACACCCCTGTCAGTAAGCTTTCAAACTATTCAATGACATATAGAGACAATAAAAATAATTCCACCAACATTTATATTAAATGGGATCAACATAGAAAATATAGCTTAACTTGACACAATTATTTTCATTTTCAGAGGAATATATATATAAAGCTGAAAGATATACCTGGAAGAATTCACAGGGAGTTTTATAGTTTTGATACTTAGACAAACCTGAAAAGCAGTGAAGCCTTTAATTTATCTTTCTAAGAAGAAATAATGTATAGGATCCAGCAAAGTAAGATAACTATGGAACTTAGGAATAAAAGATCACCTGTCCAGATGGACTATCTAACGTATGCCATACTGCATGACTTTGACCTTCCCTGTCAATTGTAACAGTAACTGAACCAAGAACTGCACTCTTCCATATTATATCCCAGTCATATATTGTCACATTTATCTGCAGGGGGAGTAAGAAGGATGCTATTAGACAAACCATGCCACATGGGAACAAAAAAGGACTGTTTAATGGAGGTGTCTTCATTTATTTTTCTCCTACAAATGCATCATTGAATTACACTATCTCACTTTTTCTTTTTCTTTTCATATAATTATGCAAGTCAAACTCAAATTACAACAAATATGGTTCCCTTCATTCTCGACGCCTAGAAATAGGAGAGGAAACAGACATATGTATTATTAGGAACATTCATGTTAAGTGGCTTTGGACAACAAAGATATAATCATAACTTGCAGCAGCAACTTGGTAGAAACAACTGAATGTAAAATTTGTACAGCCAGGGATCCAAGTCCAATACAAAATAGTTCCTTTAAGCATAAATGATGCTTAAAGAAATTTGAACAATTTATTCTAAGTAATGGTTGATATTCATTATGCAAAAGCCCCATCACAGAAAAATAAAAGGTTAAAGGGTGTTACACGCAAAGAGGACAAAATAACAAAAGAGACATGGTTTCTCATCACCAGCATGAACTAGGCACATTAGCTCCCACATAAAATGCACATGCAAGAATCTAAAAGAATGAAGAGTACAATTTTTTAAAAGAAGCCTTAATCTCTCTCCAAAACTTGGCAGAAAAAAATCATTCAAGCCATACTTCAATCGCTGCTATGCATCTGGCAGTCCGAAATAACTCTCAGTTTGCCTCAATAATGACAAATATACATCAAAGCAAAAAGATTACTATAATGCTGCTTGTTGGTGATAAAGTATTTCGATTTTAATCAAAAGCAGAAGAAGTAAAATCCATTGGGTGGTATAGAGCATACTTGTTCCACCAAGAAAAAAAAATGTCTGAATACTCATCAATAAAAAGAATAAATTATAATGCAAACCTGGACAGGAAGCTCATCTACAGAGAAATTGAACTCCTCTCCCCACATGGGGTTTCTTGAACCAGGGACCATCGAACTGCAAAAGCAAGATGAGTAAATTCTTAAAAAAATGTGATACAATAAAGGCATAGTATATCTATTATAAATACCTACAAAAACAGAGGACTTATGTATATCTGGCCATTTATGACTTCTCCAGATACAACATGGTGAAAAGAACTGTCATGGTTATTCCATCCAACTATACAATTTAAAGCTCATACATATATCAAATATATAGTTTCTCTGGTCATCTAAACATACATGATACTATAATATCGATATCAAAGCCCCTACGACCAATGGGTAACAACAAAAACAACACCGTACTTTATCCATCAGTACTTAAAACTCTCACTAGTTTTACTTTGTATGCATTCCCTATCTTTGTTCTTAAGCCTACAGATTTCAGAAGAATGTCCATGCAATATGGCTCAAAATTTCATGAACCCAAAATGAATGAGGAAAACATAATGCAGAAGGCTAAGGACTTGTTCCCAAATGTGAACTATTGTTAAGCACTACAGGCCACTTTCATTCTTGTATGAAGATCAGCTTGGTTGTTTATGTACAAATACATACATATATACGTATAGAGGTGGCAATTGGGCGGGTTCGGGACGGGTCATTTTGGGTTCGGGTTTTTTCGGGTTCAGGCTGATTCGGGTTCGGGTCAATTCGGGTTCGGGCCCATTCGGGTTCGGGCCAATTCGGGTTCGGGCCAATCTGGGTTCGGGCCAGTTCGGGTTCGGGTTCGAGTTCGGGTTTAAGTATAGTTTACATCAATTTTTTTATTTTATGTTAAATGTAATCACTTTTACATAATTTTAA
>JBBYHK010000012.1:19139348-19151503 GCA_038382065.1 Adansonia grandidieri
TTTTTCCTTTTATGGTACAGACAGGCAGATTGGTGCAAAATGGACCACCATCTTTATAATTTCAGCCATTGTCAAAATCTACCAAGATTTTGAATTATTCGTTTCTGTAAATGCTGTCCGACGTAGATATCCCAGTTAAATGTCATATATCGATTTTTTATAAATATATTAAAATTTTTAACATAAATATATTATATATATTAAATATATTAAATTTTATTAATATATTATATTTAATATCGTATTTAAATTTATTGAATCTCTTACGAGTACAACAATAGTAGATCATTCTCTTATGTACTTCTAATCATGGATTATGTATTGAGGTTCTGGAAATACATCATAAATGAAGAAAGAAAAAAAAACAAGTTACAGCGAAATTTGATTCATAGTTTTACTAAATTAAGACAAATGCTGACAACAATATGTGATTTAATAGATAACCATAAAACAAAAGAAGTGAATAACAAATTTATAGCAAATGAAAATTAAACCAATAAATAATTGCATGCGTGGAAAGATCATACCAAGTCATGGATACGGCTTAGTTTATCTTTGCTGTTGAAAAAAAGTATTAAGTTTTGAAAATTATGATAAAAAAATATGATTTAAAAATATTTAAAAGTTAGGTACTATTGTGAAAAGTATGCATCATTAAATGTGTAGATCAATTAGTTGAGAATTATTTTAATTTAATTAAGAATTTTAAGTTTGAATAGTTGGATATGTAATTACATTTTATAAGAAAATTTTGTTGTTATCGTAATGTTATCCGGTTTGAATCCGGATTAGTCAACACTTAATATAATGTCTAGACAATGGAGGTGATAATGATCACTCTATTTTGAAATTTTAAATAAAATATAATTATATATTATAAATAATACAAAAAAATTAAAATAAATTTATGAATATATTAAAATTTACATATATAATAATTAAAAAACAATAATAATACAAAATATGGATACTCAATTTATCATATATGCTAAGTATATTTATATCTTTTTCTTTTACGATAGGGACGTACAAAGTGGTGCATAATGAACCACCTATCTTCATTATTTTAAGCCATTTCTGTAAAAATGCTACATGGTAGCTGTCCCCGTTCGCATGGCATATATCGTATTTTAAATATATCAAAATTTTAAATAAAAATATAATACATGAATTAAATATATTAATTATATTTAAACATGTCATATAATAATTATTACATTATTGTTATATTTCTTAAAAAAATCAAATCTGTATTATATGACGTGTTTATTCATGCCATGTCATATTTACTAAGGGTACAACATTGGTGGATCCTTCTATTATATACTTTCAATCATGGATTCATATTTTGAAGTTTTGGAAATACATCATTAATGAAGAAAAACAAATTACAGCGAGATTTTTTCATAATTTACTAGAAAAGACAATGCTCACAACAATACAATACAGCAAGGAGGGATTATAATACAGCCTTGAGTAGTTTCTGCGAATCCAAATTGGAAGATCCATGCTGAACATCATTAATCAAGGATTTTCCCATTGATTTCTGATGCAAGGAAAGAGCAAATTTCGATCTATAAGCTCACCTGCATGTAATACATGAACTTTCAAGGTGTAAGAACTTGGATTCTTCGTTTACTTACAATCGGAATCTTACTCCGCCATGGATGAACTCTTGAAGCATCATACTTTTGAACAAACAATAATCTCATTCCTTCTCTGTGATTACTACAAACACATCCTTCACTGACCATCTTCTTCTCTCACTTTTGGCTGGCGGATTGATAACAGCTCTCTCAGCATTTGCTAATCGGTAACCTATAACAATCTCTCTCCTTTGTCGAGCTCGTAATATTATTTCGTAGAAACTCAATCCTTCACCTTCATGAAGGTAAAGTTCCGCTCGCCTAATATGAAGCTCATTTCCCTGATAAGACCCCAGAATCACATAAATGATTAACAAGGTTATGTAACGAGAACATGCATGCTAAGTAAGTTGTGAGAGCATAAACAGGAGCAAGAACCTGAATAAATTAAAACTATGTTGCTCCAACTCTTCATTTTTCTTGAAATACCCATATCCCACACATCTCTGCACATAACATATGGGGAGATGACCCTCCAAATACATTGAAAAACTTATAAAAATTTTTAACATAACCTCATCCGACACTTACACCCAAGTCTAAGCAACGTGACTTAATATATATAGCCTAGGTGACCTTTTTTTCGCATTTCTGTCATTATCTTTCAATCCTTCAGATGAACACGCCAATTGTATGTATCTTTCTCGATAGAGTGTGAAACCAATTCTAGTCTCCAGAAATAAATGAAAAGGAAACGAAGAAGCTTGTCCTCTCCAATCCTATCCAGGTTCAGCCGCCTTCTTCAGCCACTCCAGGTCCTTCAGTCAGAAGGATATCGATTTAAAGAATATTCATAATGAGGTATTAACTAATGTCTAGAACCAAATTAGACTCATTTCTTCTTCCCAACCCATCAGTAAATAAGGAAACATCACTGTTACGACTCACCTCTAGTTTCATGCTGTTAAATATCATACATTGGTCGTTCCAAGTCCAACTATCATTGAACCTTGAACGGTATTTTGCAGTAATTACACTCAAGCGGTAGCATTTGCTAGTCAAGACCCACATAACCAAGGTTAGAGAAGGACTAAATTACTTGGACTCAGGTGTGAGTGTCAAACATGAGTATGTTCAATTTTTTCCAAGTTTTTCCAAGTATTTGGGGGAGCCTTGGAGGATTATATCCCCATGCCCATGTTCAGATAAAAATCGGACACCGGCATTTCAAGAAAATGAAGAATTAGAGCAACATAGCAGAAGGATGTCGACGTGGTGTATATAAATATATGTATACACAGATAGATTATTCTGCATGACAGAAGAGGTGCTACTTAAGATAAATCTCATTCACATAATTTAGCAATCAGGGCAACTTTTGCACAAGTTATAGTTCAACATAAAGGTTACATGAAAGAGAGAGTACCTCCTCAGCGAAAAGCTCTTCCAGTACATCATTTATTTGCCGATCCTCAGCAACCATGGCTAATGCCATACTGACAAGCTCGTTTGATAAAACATAATCACTAATCTTTGACATGGATAATAAATTTTTAGTCCTTGGATCCAGAATTTCACTGATTATTACTGATCTATCTGAAGCTTGCTGCATCTCCCCAATCCAAGAACCTTGGGAGAAACTTTCTCTGTGACCTCGGGTTACCATAGCTTCTCTATATGGAAGACGCTTCGCCTGCCAAAAGCAAAACATTTGAATTTGTGAAACTTAGGCTTGTGAAAGACAGAAAGACTCAAAGATGATATCTCAAGTATAAGCATGCGATATGCTGTCAAGATTCAAGACTATGCCCATCATCTATAATAATAAAACGTTAAAGATTTTCTTATAACTTGTTGACAAGGACCAAGAGGTTCTCAAAGAAATTTTGAGTAGTGCTGTAGGAACAATAAGGTGCTAAACAATTGATATCCAACCCATTAAATTAAACTTGGCTTAAAGATGAAGCACCTGAATATCACGAATCAACAGTAACGTGGCAAGAGATCTGGAATCAGCTTGAATGGCTGAATCTTCCACAGATTCATCAGCCAGAATTAGGATCTGTATGGACCACAAAAATATGATCAGAAAATAAAAACGGGAAAAAATTCTAGAAGGCAAGACTCACATCTTCAATCTTTCATCTATCCTCGTTCAGAAGAAAAAAACAACAATAGCAACGACTAAGGATATAAATGACCTACAATCAAGCTATGTGGAAACTCCGTAACAACCTTCATCTTAAATGTTCATTATCCAACATTCATCTAAAAATGTACATAATCAATGGGAAATCTGCTTGGTGGTTGCCAAGCCTTCTAACATTTGCCATGATTATTAACTGAAAATTCCTTACTTTATTTTGTTATTATAAATATACCAGTGACAAAAATACTTACTGAATCAAAAGATTCCAACGGAAGACTTTCTAGGTGACGCCGTATAACAGCATTACCTTCACGATTAACCAGTGTTATGTTAACCAACCTGGTGAGGTCGAGACCACCATCAATAAGCTTCTTTTCCCTTTCATTTTCAAGAACCTCATTGAACATCCAGAGCTCTGATCCAGGAGCTAGGAAGGCATCCAAAACCTAAGCAAACATTTATGAGAGTGCATTGATTATGTAGCAAAGAATAAAATGTGTTCGATTTGCTGCATCAAAAGTAAAAACAAGGGGAGGGGGTGTCTTGAAATTTGTGAAGATTTATTGGAATTAACAGCTGATATTGAGTGACAATATCATAGAGAATATCTGAAACATCAATCACCAAAGTTTGCACAGTCGCAGCTGCAGCCAAGAAGCACTTTGGAGCATCATCATAGATTCCTTATAATATTACCATAATCATGTCTTCCATATCCCGTCGCCAGCCACAAAGAAGAATTTTTTCCGTCAACTTTGGGACCGGAAAGTCTCTGGGTAAATTTCCTCTCCATACCTGCAGCATGCAGCCGAAGAGAAACAGAATTAGGAGCTTCAATTAGAAAGAACGTACCACAATCATATCATCAACGTCTCTCCTCCATCCACAAAGTAGAATCTTCTGTGGCTTTCTTGCTGGTCGAGCAATGTGCATGAATGATGCTTCATTGACCTGAATGACCAAATTGATTATATTTTTGTAAGTTGTTTTAACTATGGCATGCCCCACTTATTAAATTTCATCATTGGCATCACCCTGTTGTGACAAACCATAAGCGCCCCTTTTTTCATGAATCACAACCAAAATGCGGTTAGTTCCTTTTGGTTCCTAAATTATCCAAGTCAGTTTTACATTACTCCATAATTATAGCAACAGAGGTTCTTTATCAGATTAGACCAAGAGAGAACAGAGAGAAAGAGAAAGAATCAATTGGCAATTCTCTCCAGTTCTGGTCCGAGTTCTTCACCAGTTTCAACTGCCATCATTGATGGAGATGAGTGCAGAACATAATGATGGAAAGAATTTTATAGTAATAAAGACAATTTCAGATTGTTGTAGCATTTTATCATTTAAGCAAATAAATGGTAAATGACAAGAGGATCTAACTCTAAGTCTAACTATAGACAAAAGGCAGAGAACAAATCGATCATAGACCTACAGTTTCATTCATAAGGTGTGCATAAATGTACAAATGACCACTTCAGGTTGAGACAATTTTGTAGAACTACATGGAAACTGACTGAAGACCAGATAACAAAAACGATGCTATAGTTCTGGCCAAATTGTATGAACTTTTTCTTTCATACACTTATTTGCTTCTGTCATTAACTGTTTAGTTATTTAACTGATTTCTCCAACAAGAGAGCCTCGAGGCAGCCTGACTTAAATAAGGCAACGTATTGGCCAAATATAATCACAAAAGGAAAATGGATATGGCTAGCAAGAATAACCACAAAATTTATCTTGCATTTAGAAAAAGAAAAAAGCAAAATGAAATCACCATAGGTAATGGGCCTGGAGCATAGGTGTCATCATCTTCTGCTATAACAAGAACTTCATCTCCTTCTTGCAGAACATATGAGTCATCAGGATTCAGGATAATTTTACCCCCCCGGGAAGCAACCTTGACTCCACAAGGAATAGCGTCAGGAAAACTGATCAATACATCCTCAAATTGCATACCATCCAATTGCGGCCATCTTTTTATGTAAAATTCACAATTTTCAAAGCCAAGGATATCTTCCCATATCTGCCATTATCACTCCACAATTACGAGAGATATTACTGATAAGGAAGCAGTGATAGGGCTAAATAACATTATAACAAGAGAGAAATTTTGGTTCACAAAGATCAGGAAGGAACTTCGCATTCTTATTGCCATCAGTACAACATCACTGAACAAAGTTCTCACACTAAAATCGGAGAAGCCAACCTGTGCAAGTCCTGGCTGCCTTGCACATTGAATCATCAAGCGTCCAATAACGTCATGAGCTACAACAGTTTCAACAAGTTCTCCACCAACAAGTTTAACGAGAACCTCATTGTCAAGATCGCTTAGTTCCACCACAATATGTCCTCTTAGCCCTTCTTTTACCCCCGTCAAACTTAAGACTGTTCTCAAAGCACGAGCATCACTCTGCATTACACCATGAACAAGAATCAGTCACCGTCATCCAACCAACATCAGAGATACATCATACTAACATGTTTGCTGAGACCTGGTCAGCATTTCCATCATCAGCAAGGACAATGATTGCACGGGCCTTGGACACAGATACCTGAAAAAATTGGCATGTTAGCATAACTATTAGTGGCCCCAACATGTACAAACCCTTTTAGCATTAGATATCTTCCCTGATCATGTAGCTCAAATGCATGGATGAAATTAAAACGAAGAGAAGGTGCAGCAATCGCTTTGGAGCAATTAGAGCACAAAACTAGAGCAAGGTTGACGATTAAAATTACCCCTTGTTTCCTCAACTAAATTACCTGGTTCAGATTTTTATTTTTAGGTCATCTTTGAAGAGGATTGATCAGTTAAATCTGATAGTGACTTTTCAGCAGATGGTAACTTATTTTGACACATGAATCAAGAAGAAAGGAAACATACTTTTTTCAGGTCAGCCAGAATTAGAGGGCTGCCACTTCTGCATATCACAGATGTCCCTCTGAAATCAAACTCCATTTTAGCAATATCAAGCTCCATCTCCTCCTTGTCCCGCTCAGCCATCACTACAACAATCCCTCCACCCATACTCTCATTAGCTATGGCAAGTTGATTGAGCAATGAACCCTGAATCGACAACAAAACAATCAACAATATAGGGAAAAACAACATAAGAACCTATCATACATACCAATATTACATCTTACCAAAAATTAAATCAGGCAGTAAGCCTTGGATCTTGCATAGAATATATGCATACACAAATTTGGATGTGTGTACGATGTAGAAGAAGAATAGACAAAGAGATAGGAATTTGAGATCATCGGGAAAATTTTCGATAGAGAGAAGAAATTAGGGAGAAATAAAAGAACTAAGGATGTAAAACTAGAGAGAATAAATAAAATTAAAAAAAGAAAAGAAAAGAAAGGAAGGAAACAAAGAGAATCTATACAGTAGAAATCTCAATATCATAACCTAAACAATTGAAACTGACAACATTAGTACTTATAAGCTAAACCCTCAAGGACAAAATATCAAATACAACCCCAAATGTCTTAATAGTTACCTAAATACTAAAATTTCCAATCGAACCAATAAAAAACAAAGAAATAATTAAATGAAGTCCTAAAGAATTTTATTTCTTCAATCAACTTCCTTTATCCTGTATCACCATATGTGTGTATCTAGAAATTCAAAAAAAAAAATTGTATAATTCCATTAAAAAAAAGGTATAATATGTATGCACATGGTGTAACTAGTTGTAAAGGTTCTAATGCTAGAAAGATTGGCCTTTATTAGGAGAAAAATGGATTATATAGTAGCTCATTCCCATCAACCAATAAGCACAAAGTTAATAAACCAAACCCCAATGAGAGCCATAAGCACAGATAAATTGTGGAATTAAAAGTTTACCAATTTATCACTCCACCCAAGAATTAGAGTGTGGTTTTGCTCAACAACCTCGCTTCTTCCTTTCCTCAACGAATCGAACTTCTCAGAAATTGCATCAGAAACAAGCCCGAGCATCATTGCAAATATAAGCATCCCACCAAAGCTTATTGAAACAGAAACTAATCTGGGACCCATACCTTCAGAATTGGCATGGTTACCAGAATCAGCAACGTAAGTCCACGATAACCAAAGGCAATCTGCTAGACTATCATCAGTGACACCAAAAAGTGCCAACCCTCCGAGACAAATAAGCATTAGAGTTGCAACCAATAAAGCAAGTGGCTTGGCATATGGATGAACTGATAAAAAGACATCTACCCGATATTCAAGTTGCTTATTAAGAGAAACCTTTTCAGAAGAATTAATTGAGGGTCTGAACTTAGAGATATAATCAATATACTTAAAAACAAAAATAGGCAAGGATAACAGTGATACTGAGACAGTCAGAGCTAGAATCTTTAATCCTTTACTGGAAAGATGATCACTCTCTTGCAATATAGAAATAGTATCTACAGGATCCCACATATTGCAAGCTTGTAATCTGATAGTCAAAGTTGAAATTTGGTCCTGCAAGCAAGAAACAATATCTATTACCAAGTTTTCTCATATTAACCAATTAACCATGAGTCAAAGATGATCACTAAACAAGTTTCATACTCTATAGTTTGAGCAGATGCACATACACTAGTATTCATGAGCATATAGGCTTAATTTGTCATCATTATTTTCCTGTAGTTCAAAGAAATGAATCAGGAGTCCTCTCAATGGCAGAAAGCTAATGTTTCATTTGGTTGTTACTTGTGAAAGGAAAAGGCAAAATTCATTTCCCTAAGAAAAACCTACTAATACTTTTCTATAATTAGAAACTAAATTTGCGAGTAGAAAATATGAAGTATTTTGGTTTTATATGAGATAACTACGTTCTGAATGTGTATTATATTTAATCAGTCATATTGTGTCGTAGCAACTTTTCGAGAAGCAAAAAGCAAACCAGAGAAAGTAATAATCAAACATAGTCTCACTTAATAGTTTACAAATGAATCATTCAGGCATGAATTTTCAAGGAAGTTAAACCAGTAAGAAGTTAGCAGCTGAAAACTCTTGAAAGTACAAAAATTTGGATAAACATGAAAAATAAACTGAAATCATAGGACCCCAAAAAGAAAAAAGGCAAACTTTTTGGCCATTCAGGCAAGTTCATGGACTATAATAATTCCAGTTAATTGAACAAAAGCATGATCATTAAACTAAGCATAAAACATGATCAACTTTGTAGGGAAATGCAGCATAAATTTTGAATTTACCTGCAAGTCAATGACTTGGTTGTGTAAAGAGAAATTCTTGTGGACTAAAGGACCAAATGCTGTTACTAAAATCTGCACCAAAAAAAAAAAAAAAAGAGCATACAAAAACTATCAAAATATCAATCAAAAAGAAAAGAAATAAGAAACCTTTGAATTTTTGGAGGGATAAAGTGGGAGAAGATAAAAAAAGCATACAGCAATGGAGAAGGCCATCTGCCACCGTATTTTGACCCGTTGACCGAAAACCCGAATACCTATTTCGCCTATAGCCGTTTTCTCACCCACAACGTTGAGTTTTCCACCGGAAACGGCATTAGAAACACCCCGTTTCTGTTCCAAAACGGGGTCCTCTTCTTCTTGCTTTGGTGTTTTCTCGCTCCTGCGAGTGAAGTCAACTCTGCGACGAGGCCTGCCATACTTGTGGTCTCCATAGCGGGCGGAACTGGAGGAAGAAACGCTTCGAAACGCTGGCGTTCTGGGGGGCTTCCAACCAGAAGGAGAAGGGCGGGAGTGTCTGGGGATTGTCGTGAACTTCCGAGGGTAATTTGGGGATGGCAAAGGGCTAGAATTGGAATGGATGAAGGAAGGTGAAGGGAAGAACCAGTCCCTACTAGAGGAAGGAGATGATTCTGAATCAAGGGACATGGTTGCAATAATTGAAAATGTGGGGTATTTTTTGAAAATTATGGGTCTTGTTTCACTCCTTCCAAAATAATTAGTAGAGAGTCTTACTTTGGGTACAAACACTAATACTAATAATTACTTGTCTGATTTTAAAATAATCAAAATGCTCAATTTGACTATTTTGATTTATGGTGAGATGCATTGCATCATTTTCAAAAAATAATAATTAAAAATAATTTATTTAAAAGTTAGAATAGTACATGTTACCTACTTTTTTTTTTCCTTTATTAATTTTAAAGTTTTTATTTTAAACTAAAATATTTTTGTTTTATTTGTGCTTGCATCATATTTTTCTTTAAAATTTTAAGAAAAAAATTTGTATTTTATAATAAATAAATAACCTATTTTACAATATTAAAAAATCATTTAATGCTGGGAAGGGAAGAAAATTAAATAGATTTTTATATTTTTGTAACATTAGCACATTTATTCTAGGTTAAGATTTTGGTGGAGTAAGTTGCCTAGACTTCCAATACAATTACGTCGCGGTTTAAAACTGCTAGCTTGGCATTGTGAATTTAAATTAAGGTGAATCGAATCAGTAATTTTACTATAACACTTGATTTTGCCTAGGAACCTAAGGAACTCCAAGTATATAATTTCAGCTAGGGCTTGCCCTTCAGTTAATTAGCATGTATTCAGTTTAAATTAATAGATTTTGTTAACGAATATTCTTATGAAACTTTTTAAGATTAGTTAATTTATCATTTGTAGTAATAATATTATATCAAATACAAAAGTTACAATTTCATATATTTCCGATGTACTCGGTTGAAAATGTTATTCTATATTGTAACTTAAATAAGTGCTTACTCGTTAGCAAAATTCTAAATCATTTACTGCCTCTTTTGCATTTATGTTCCTGCTTGGTGTATGTCATGTTCTGGCTCGAAATCGAATTTGCAATAGTTTACAGCATATGTAGTCGTATCATGTTCTTCCAATTAATTGACTTGTTTTGATGGCGTATAAGATATTTTCTTCTTTGCTGTTTACACTCTTATCTGCTTCTAAGAAGTATAGTTTTGATGTTATTTTAGGCATGCTCGGAAGACGGATAGGATCTTTTGTCGTTAGATTTTCTAATTAAATTTGCTTTATAGATTGTGAAGTCTAGGCCTGCCAAGGATGCGCCTATGCTATCCCGATACGATCCTTTTTTTTCATTATTTTATATAATGTTATATTTTCAGGTTGTAGCTGAGGTTAGAAGATGGAAATTGTTCCGAGGGAGAGTGAAAATGCTTTTGTCAGGTCCATGGCCAATGGAATGGTCCAATGTTCCATACGCTCCTCAAGGACCAGACAGAAATGGAAATAGGCGTACATCAAGTCTGGAATCACCGATAATGTCGCTGACTGGGCATCAGAGTTCTATATATACAATGAAGTTCAATCCAGTTGGGACTGTAATCGCATCCGGATCGCATGACAAAGAAATTTTTCTCTGAAACATCCATGGAGACTGCAAAAACTTTTATGGTTATAAAAGGGGCACAAGAATGCAGCCTTTGATCTTCATTGGACCACCGATGGATCCCATATAATAGCAGCTATCCCCGACAAAACTTTGAGAGCGTAGGATGTTGAAACCGGAAAACAAATCAAAAAGATGGCGGAACACTCTTCGGTTTGTGAATTCATGCTGTCCACCACGGAGAGGGCCACCTCTTGTTGTTAGTGGTTCGGATGATGGAACTGCTAAACTTTGGGATATGCACCAGAGAGGTGCCATCCAAACATTTCCCGATAAAAAAACCAAATTACAGCCGTCAGTTTTCCGATGCATCGGATAAGATATTTACAGGTGGCATTGACAATGACATTAAGACTTGGGACTTGCATAATGGTGAACTAACCATGACACTTCAAGATCATCGAGACATGATAATGGGTATATGGTTCCTACCTTCTCACCAATGGTATGGATTGCAAACTCTGCATATGGGATGTGCGCCCTTACGCACCTCAGAATCGTTGCGAAAAGCTTCTGGAAGGGCACCAACGCAATTTCGAGAAGAACTTGTTGTAATGCGGCTGTCACCCAATGGAAGCAAGGTCACAGCTGGTAGGTCGGATAGGATGGTGTACATATGGGATACAACTTTAGGCGCTTCTTGTATAAGCTACCCGGCCATACAGGATCTGTCAACGAGCGCGTCTTCCATCCTAATGAACCCAATCATTGGTTCATGTAGTAGCGATAAACAGATTTATCTCGGGGAGATCTGACCTGTGCTACCACTTGCCGCTTGCTTTGAAATTGATTGTTAGTGACTGAAAGACTAAATTTTGGAGATTCTATGTAGGCTTTTGGAAAGTAGTATTTAATCTCTGTAGTTTTTAAGCTGAAGTTAAACATCTTTGTTGACAATGTAATACATTTTGTTCAAAATTCTTACATTTAGGAATATTGGCTGGCTATAGGTCATACAGTTGGGGAATTGCAATTATGTGTTGCAAGTTTGCTGCTTATGTTTCTTAAATACGGGTGCAAGTGTCACTTATAAATACGTATCTAACATAATTATGTT
>JBBYHK010000012.1:19153761-19201826 GCA_038382065.1 Adansonia grandidieri
TGAAATGTCATTGTTTAGATGTTATCCAAAATAAGAACGATTATATTTTGTCCTTCCTTCAAGTAGGAGGTTTCGTGCTGTGTAAGTTGGATTTGCCATTTGAGTATGATTAATTTATTTTTCAAGATTTATATATATATATATTTAAAAGTTTTTATAGAATCATATTTTAATATTCATGTCTTAGTATATGTTAAATATAAATATTAAATATGAATATATTAGATTTGATTTACTATAGATAATTACAAAATTTGTAAGATTAATAACAGAAAATATATAAAAAAATAAATCAGAATAAAAAATTAAACAAAATTAAATATTTATATCAAACATATAAATAATACAAGAATTTGGGTTAATATCAATCATTGTTATCAGTCGTATTCTTAGAATCCAACTTAGAGTCAATGGCAGTCAATGGGAGATTCAAGGTCAAAATCGACAACCGGGCATTTGGTAGAGAGATAATGGACATTTATTGCTCGCTTTTAAGCCATTTAACAATGCAACTTTCACGATAAACATGGAAGCAAGGCAAGCTTTAAGAACAGCATGCTCAAGAACCTCCTTTGAAATATCATCAGTTTTCTTCGTAATATTAGAATTGGGGAAAAAAAATTTTTAAGTTTGTACCTTTGCTTTTTGAGTTTTGAGCATACAAAAGTAATTCTACAAGACACTAAATTTGCTAATGGGCTTCAGTCCAAGCCTTCCTCTTCAGATCTTTCAATTTATCCAAACAAAATGCTAAACTTAGTTAAAGATCGAATAACGCTCTCAACCTTAAAAGAATCAAGAGAGTGTAAATATAGAGATTGAAATTATTAAAATAAGTTGAGGTTAAGCAACCATTTCATAGTCTTTGTAAGTACCCAAAAGAGCATAAATGCAGAGAATAATAATGAATCGGGAATTGGCAAATACTCACTTTAGTTGGTCACAGCTGTTTTAGAGAAATCCGACCAATTTTGTCCCAAATTCCCCAAATGCTTGTTTAAATGATTGAAATTTTTATAATCTTCTATCTGTTTGTAAGCTCTATATTTGAATTAAAAAAGACAATCTGGGAATCATAAGACAAACGAATCTTTTTTTTGAATTTTTTCGAGGGACCCTTCACCTTTCTTTGAAGGCCATGGAATTCCAAACTTGGATTTCTTTTTATTATTGTTATTATTATTAAAAATTATTTAAAATAAAACTTCAATTCTTGAAAAAGATTATTATGTACAAAATTATGATTGTGATTTCTATTTGTTAATGTAATCTCATTAATTGAGACATACTTCCATCTCTCTTTAATTTTTAGTATATTTTAAATAAAATTACAAACAATAGGAAAAAAAAAAGATTAATCAATATCTAATGATATAGATAATATTTGTAAAAAAAATATATAATTAATATATTATTTTTTAATTCAATAAACATAATACATTAAAAATAATATTTTTAATTAAAAATAAAAAAATTCTTAATTAATATATAAGTATCCTTTAATCGAACTTTGATAATAATGATAAGTTTTTTTTGGTATAAAATAATAATATATACATATTTTAAAATAAATTTCGATTTTAAAATTCGAATCCATCGTTCTTTGAGTAAAAAGAAATTTTTGGCTTTAAATTTTATTGTATAATACATTTATATATGATTTTTTTTATATGTAAACTTTATAATGATAAAATTTTTGATAGTTGAAGCTCTTTTTTTTTGTAAGAAAAATTAAAAATAATTATTATAAAAAAAAACATGAATGAATGAGAACTTTATAAGAATTTTAGCAAAGAATAATTGCATATGCTGTGTCTATATAGCTTGGGATGAGACAAGATATTGGTGGGGACAATTTCCTAACTTTCAGACACAGTCTCAGCAACATGTCTTAATGGTATTATAGCTTCATTATAAGTTTTATCAATTTTAAAAATAATTAAAAATTAAAATATAATATAAATATAATTATAACACGATAAAATATACGAAAAATTTATAACTACACAAATTATTGAGCCTAATTTATACTATGAATTTCTTTATTGATAAACATTTTCTTTCTTTTGCTTTCCCTTCTCACACTAGACAATGATATATATATATCTAGGATTATTTTTAGGGTTAAAATAACCCCAAAAAATCCTGAATTTATTAATTTTTTAGGGAAGCCTATATTTTTATTGAACCAAATGAATTTTTAATTTTTAGTTTATATTTAAATAGATTTTTATTTAAAATAAAAAGTTATTTTTTTATTATAATCAATACTATTTGATTTTTTGTTTTTTGTCCACTTGAAAATTGATGTAGCTTGATAATGTGAACAGAATCTAATGATTTTTTTTCTTTACAAATTTTCAACTTTTTAATTTTAGCCAAAGTTAACTTTCCTATGGACAACAATGGCTAAAATAATATACTTTTATTTCACTAAAATAAGTTTTTATTCTTTAATTTGTATTTAATTAAATCTTTATTTCAAATGAAATGTTAATTTATATTAAAGATTTATTTAAATACAAATTAAAAGTCAATGATTTAGGTTACAAAAGTATAAAAACTTATTTTAGATATAAAAGATTGAAGTTTAACATTTTATACTTTAACCATATTTTTCTTGAGAAAGTGACAGAAACTTAAAAAAAAAAAAAAAAGAAGAGGAAAAAATCAATGGAAGTCATGCTTTGGAATTGAGAAAATTATAAGTCAAAGAATTAGCAAAAAGGAGGCCACCAAATTGGGTTAAAATGCAACCCAACATTCTCATCACAACAATTAAAATATTAAAAAAAATTTATCAATGCAATCAAAATATTAATAAATTGATATTATTAATTAATTATTGGTTGATTACCGTATTGTATATTGCGAAAGGGCAAAAGTGTTGCATGCCCCTTTAAATTTTAAATTGCAATCCAAGACCAAAAAAACATGTTTTTTGAATTATTGGGTCTTCATAATCATGCATTCCAACAGTCACCTCCTTCAATATATTCTGCTTGTCTTTATTAATTAATTCAAACTGGATGCTGCTCACTTTGCATGGATATTTCAAAAAATTAATTAAATAATATAAAAATTTTATTAACGAGTGTTTTAATTTTTTTAAGATGTTATACATTATTCATCGAATGCATTTAAATTAATTAATTATTTAATATAATTATAAATAATATATTATTAACTTTAAAAAATATCTTTTAGTTAAAGCTTTCCAAGGATATTGCTTTAGATTTTTCTGATTTAGATTAATTTAGTTCCATTTGACCCAAATTATTATTTATTAATAAAAATTTATATTTAAAATTAATCATAAAAATATATAAATATGAATATAATTTTTTAATTTTTTTAAATAATAAAAATATATTTCCAACAAATTTAAACCAAATTTAAATAAAATAATATAAATACTTTCAAATACCATTCATGAACAAGTTTATTAGAAACTAGCTTTCATTGCCATGAACAGAGCAACACTTGAACGAAGGGCTGAAAATTTCTAGAGGAATAAAAAAGGCTTTCAAATGATGAATTTTCGAAAGAGATAAGAAATATTCAGATTCAAAATTAGTATTTAATACAAAATAAAATTTGAACATTGTTCCAAAATATATATATATATATATATGAAGATTAATAAGGAAAAAAATTAATTTATCACATCGAACATTCATATAATCACCCAAATAGCATCCGTCGAAGAAATCAAACTTTGATCGTCAAATCATGTCGAGACATTAACATGATTACCCGAAGACAGTCTAATATCAGATCAGAAGTCTCCTCTTGAGTAGCTACTAACACTCACTGTCAAATTTGCCTAAAAGACGTGATAGCTTAATAACTAATTTCATATTAATTGTATTTTAATAACATCACCTAATAATACGTCTCCTAATAATACTTATAAAAAAATAGATAAGAATTCAGATAAACCAACTCCCTTTTATTCTTTTCCACTTTTCTCTCGTACCACTAAAAATTCAAGGCCAACTTAATTATCAAAGTATTCTCATCCCTTTCAACTTCTCTATGTGCTTCTCTTTGTGCTGCAGGTCTTGTTCTTGCTCTTTCTTTCTACCTCTTCCGGGAGAACATCAACAACTATTATTATTACTTCATTTATAAAAGTAAAATCAATATTTTGTCATTTATAAAATGAAAATTTTAATTTTTTATTCTTCAAAATTGTTATTTTTTTGATCTAAAGGTACGTTTTTTATCTTTTTAATTATTATGAAGGAAAAAATGGGTTGGTAAAAAGTAAAAATTGAAGTGAACTTGCAAAACAAAAGCAAAGGACAAAAATGGCTATTCTCTATGGTGCATTCATAGCTTTGATAAAGCATGTGGGGACGGACAAGACAAGAGGGCTGACCCTGAGAATTTTGTTATTAATTTCTGACTAATTTGTTCGGTCATTACCCTCATACAAGTCGGTGGATGTAAAGACTCTTTGGAAATATTAATTTATTATTATTTTTAAATATTTCAAAAGAAATTATTTCCTTTTTTTTAAAAAAGTCCAAAAAAAATTATTTCACATTGGTAAAGTTCTTAAATTTTATAAATAAAATTAATAAAATAAATTAAAATATATTTTTTGAAAATAAAAAATATGATAATTTTATAATTTATTTATAAATTATAAAAAGTTCACTGTTAATTTATTAAAAATTAACTTATTTAGAATTTGATATTTTAATACTGTTTTTTCTTTTTTTTCTTAGTGATTGATAGTATAATTGGGTCACGATTGCGCATTATTACGTACTCTTTTGACGCCCATTATGAAAAAACTTTTAAGCGACGGTAGTTTACTTCAACACTTGGAAGTACTCATAGTTTTCAAGGGACCAAAAAATAAAAAAAGTTAAATTATAATTCCACATCTTTAATTCTTAACTCAAAGAGGTTAAATTAAAAGAACCCATATTAATGTAAATTAAAAAAAAGTTAATTTAGAAGCCTTAACTTAAAGAGATTCTACTAATATTTAAATAGATACTTATTTAAAACTTAAATTATCGCATAAAATTATAATATAATATCATATTTTAATTTATCAATTAAATTTGATTATAGATTTAATTTTGATTTAATTTTGATTTTTTTATTTAAATTCAGATTGAGTGTCTAAGTCAAGCTCAAGTTTGCCCAGTAAAGCAGTAACCCACTTTATTATTTAAAATAAATTATTTTATATTAAAATTTATATATTTTTAAAATTAAATATAAATAATAATTATTAATAAATAATAATTCCATACAAGCATCCTAATTTAGTTGGTACACCTAACATTCATAAAATTTTTCATCAAACTATGTTTATGTACTTTATGTCTGAATGAATTTTTTATTTTTTTTGAAAAAAATAGAAGAAAGGTCGAATCCCATAAGAAAAACATGCGCATATGCTAAACAATAATGGTACTACTTTAGAAGAATAAAAAAAATAAAAGAAAAAGGTTGCAAAATAAAAAAATTGTTGTATGCTTTATAAAAGTATATTTAAAAAATTTATCTTATATTTCGTATATTTTATTAAGATATAATTAAAATAAACAATGAAATTAATGATAATTTTAAGTCATGTTTATACGTTTAATCATAGGCATAACTTCCAAATTAGACTTAAAATTTTCATTTATAATAATAAACTTAATAATTTATTTAAGAAAATTAATCAATTTTATTATAATTAAATAAATACATAATATATATATATATCTTAGGTTACAAAGGAAAAGAAATAAGGCTTAGACATTATAAAACTTCCAAAGAAAGCTGCTCTCATCATGCATCCGTGTGATAATTCATTATTTTCTTAATTAATGATTTATTCTATTCATTTCATCATTTTAGAAAATAATAAAAAAATAATCCTTTACAATAGTTATTTTTCTTAATTGTATCAATATAATAATATTTATTTAATTTAATATTATTTTATAATCATTTAAAAAATACTAGAAAAGGGGAAACTACTTTTCCTAATAATAATTAATAAGAAAAAGAAAAGTAGAAAACTCACCATTTGTGTTCTTTTTTAATGAAAATCACAATACAAGGATAAGGTAAAAAGTTATAATTTGAATTTCAAATAAATTTAGTATTTTTGTACTCAATAAAAAATAATTAAAATATAATATAAAAAATAATATAAATATAATATAAATATATTAATGTTTTTAAAATTTATATAATATCTTAAAACATTTATAATATATAAAAATATAAAAATGAATATACAAATTGTCAATTTTCATTCTAAATTTATCAAACAACGTAATTAAAAAAAAAAAATCACTGTTTATAGACAATTATTAAAATTCTCAAAATAAAAAAAGACATAATTATTATATTATTTTTAAATTTTATAAAATAATTAATTTAATATAAAAAAATTTAAGTGATTAAAGTGTATTTATAAATATCTATTGAATCGAACCCTAAAAATAATGACATAAAGTAATTAAAATAACTCTAGAGGTTCACTATTCAATCAAAATTTGAATTAAAGGGAAGAAAGGTAAATCCAGGAGTCCACGGCTCCACCACTAATTGCTTGATTAGTGCTCATTTGCCTTTATTTTGGAGCATAAAGGTTTACCTTTCACGTTCTTTTTAGCGACAACAAAAGAGAACTACAAATAAACGCTTCTTTTCTTATTCTCAAAAAGATTAAAAAACATAGAATAAAATATTTTAAAACCTCTTTTTCGGTGGGTTTTTTTTTCTCTTTATTTTCTTGAAACTTTTGGATCAAAGAATGGTATGAATATTCTGTCTTTCCTTGCCAAAGAAAAAACGGACAGTAGCCGGTGGAATAATGCGGCACGAAGATCAAGAAACTGACACGTGTCGTTTTCTAATGCGTTTGAGTGCCACGCGAATCACGGGTTTGCTGGCTCTTTTTTTCAAAATTTGTACCAGGATATCTGATTTTGTTCAGGCGGCCTGTTTTCACCGACGAATTTTATGTCCGTTTTGCAATCCTTTTCTTATCAATCCGGTTAACGGATGTCCTATCGGTGGTCATTTGTTAAAATTATATATTTTAAATAACATTTTTTTTATTTTAATTAGTTATTTTACTAAAACAAAAAAATACTAAAATAATTGCGATTTTTCTTTTATTTTTGAACTCTATAATGTCAATTAAAATAACATATATGAACAAATACAATAATCTATTATATTTATGAAAATACATATAATTATCAATTATAGAATCTAACACTTAAATGTATAATTTATCTATATTTATATTATTATAATTTTTTTAGTTGAGTTTAGTGTTACAAGTTAAATAATAATAATTTAATTAAAATATATATAAATACTATAGTTAAATTATAAATAATTAAATAAATTATTTTTATTTAGGTTTTTTTATTTGGAAAAAATAATTACCCGTTTAAAAAATAACAAAATTACTCACTTAAAAAAATATTTTTATTTTTTATTTTTAATTATTTTTCTTTAAAAATATGATAATTTTTTTAAAATATTTTTTTCACTCGCAAAGCGATGTGATAAAATCTAGTGTACGTAGAACATTATATGTGGATGAAACCTGTACTTGGATTTAATGATTAATTAACAATATTAGGTATCAAATAAACATTAGAAAGGAATTGAAATCAAAATTGTGCAACAAAAATGAATGATATGTTGGAATTTTTGTTTCAATTTTATTTTTCATTATAATATTTTGGAAAATGCAAAAACTTTTAGTATGGTCAATCATCAATTCCAACTATTAAAGACCCTTGTCTATTCATTTAAAAATTATATTATTTTTATATAAAAAGTCATAATCTCGAAAAAAAAATTTTCGAGTGTTAAAATTTAAATATAAAATTATTAAATATCGCAACATGAATCAATTAAATTAAATTTTAAATTTTAAAAATAATTTTGCTATTATATGATTGGCCAAAAATGTAAGTATAATTGTAGTTTGTAATTAAATGAGAAATTCTTTTTTCACAATAATAATAAAAAACAAAACAAAACAAAACCAAATAAAGAAAGGAGGAATTAAAGACTTTGTTTTCATTTGAAAAAGGTAAAAATATATGTATATATATATATATATATGATAACGACCTTTTCCTACTACTTCTTGATTTGGTCCTACATATAAATACATCATCTTTGATAAAAGGCTTTGCCAAATTATTAAGCTCATTATTTGAAATTTTGGCCACTCTATTTTTTATTTTATTTTAGAACATTGACATATAATTATTAACATCCTCTAGCAATTATTTCATCAACTATATATGTGGTTATCTAATTTAAATTCATAAAGCATTTAAATGGCTTTAAGTGAAGCCCCGTTTTACATACAAAGGAGTCGTTGAGTTTCAATCTAAAAAAAATTTAAATTTTTTGTTTGACTCGAATTTGATTCGATTTTATCCATTTAAATTACTCAAATTTATAATTTATAAGTAATAAAAAATAAAAATAAAAAATTATTTTTATAATAATATTTATATTTTTTATAATTAAAATTAAATAAAAAATATTTTTTATTATTAAATATTAATTTAAGCCAAGCTAAATCGACCCAAATTGACAATATATATATATATATATATATATATTTATCTCTCTAAGACCTAACTTACCCAATTCATGAATACTTAGATGTTTATGATAACTCAATAACGTAGGTATCTTGGCGAATTTCACTTGAAGTTGTATTTTCTAATAAATCTTGAAATTATCTGCTTTATTATTGATTCGTATATGCGTTATTAGTTTATTAACCTCGTTGTCGTGAGATTTTTTTTAATAATGAATAAAAGGGTATTTTTTTCTTTGAAACAAAAGAGTACATTAAACCGAACTCTTATCTACAGATAAATGATTTAATAATTATAAGTAAATATTTTAAAATTTACAAGCGAAATAAAAAAATATTACACGTTCCTTTCTTAATCTTGTTTTTGATTTTTTTAGCGTTTTATCAAATTTTAACATCAAAAGTCAAAAATTTTTTTATTGAGATGTGGATGTGAAATTCTTTTTGATTATTTTTTATTTCGTCAATAATTTACAATAAAAGTAACTCTTACCAAATAATAATAAAAGTCGAGTTGAAAGTGACTTCTACTAAACTTTTGAGTAAAAGTCGAGTTGTAATTTAAAATTTTATAAATTTTTTATCTACGTTCGAATTAGACTTAATTTAAAAATTTTAAATTATTATAAAAAATAAAAAAATAAAATATATATATTTATAATTAAATTTAAATAAAAATATTTTTTAATTTTAATTTATTTGATC
The DNA here is from genome assembly GCA_038382065.1 of Adansonia grandidieri. Taxonomy (NCBI): domain Eukaryota; kingdom Viridiplantae; phylum Streptophyta; class Magnoliopsida; order Malvales; family Malvaceae; genus Adansonia; species Adansonia grandidieri. The sequence continues at coordinate 19,163,072 of JBBYHK010000012.1, forward strand.
TAATCTAAATTAAAAATTTTTATAAAAGATCCGTACTCAACAGATAATCTAATTTATTAATTGATCTAGTAGCATTATTATGTGATTACATGAACAGGAAAATGTGATAATCATGAGGAGATTATGATTATTAATTTATTATTATATTATGTCAAAAATGATTAATTCAACTGCCACTCTTTCTGTCATAGATTGTACAAGGTAACTAAGAAGCATGATCCAAAATAGGGATTATTATTAGTTTGAAAGTGATGGTTTGTCTAAAGATTTTTTTTTTTTTTAATGTCAAAAAGAGAAGTTTGAATTTGAAAGAAATTGACCCAAATGGCAAATATATATATATATAAAGTTCATCATTATATTTTCAAATTCAGCTAGAAAAAAAATCCAAATCTATAATAATTGCATATAAATAATTCCAACAAATAAGACACTTAAATATTAAAAAAAAAATCATGGATATAACAGTTATCATTCCACTATTATTAGAAATACAAAAAAATCAACAAATGTTTGTTGTAATAAAATGTTTTCTGCCATCAAATTGGATTTACTTAATTGTTTACTTTTGAACTTTTATGTATGAATCAAACTCTTGACAAGATTATTTTAAATTTTTAAAAAAAATTTATTTAAATTTAATTATAAAAATATATATTTTAATAATATAATAAATAGTAAAATAAAATTTTTAATTAATCCGATTTGAGAATAGATAAAAAATAAAAAAAATTTATACCATAATGAACTTGACTTAGTTTGACTTAATTTATAAACCGATCTAAATTCAATTACATATTAAAAATTATCTTTTTTTTTCTTCTGTTCAATTAATTAGGAATCATTTAATCATAAAGGATCCACTTATTATTTTGAATATATGAGAGTGATGTGTTGAAATACACTATAAAGATTAATCAAGGAGATTAAATCTAAAAGAAATCCATAAAATAAAAATTTATATTTTTTCTAAACCCAATTTATATATAAAACATGGGATGTAGAATGTCCAAATTCCAAAATAAAGTTTTTTTAAGTTGGATTTATTCGTAGATTTTGATAGGACAAAGATATGGTATAGTATGTATAACGTATGCATGTATGTCTATTTATGCATTTATTACATCCTGGTTCAATGCTGTCTCCAACTCCTTCAATCGGAATATCCCAGTCGCAGCGATGAGAGCGTGAGACTCAGCTCACCCAAAGTGTCCCTCATCCCAACAATTTTCCCTGATTTAAAATATGATATGAATGAGTGCGGTGAACACTAGCTACGATAAGACAGACTTAGGTGCGTTTAGCATTTCCGTCATTTTTTTTCCCATAAAATATAATATTAAACGAATACAATTTTTTAATTTTATAATTAAAAATTATAATTCAATAATTTAAATTAAAAATTAAAAAAATAAAATTTTTACGAGTTAAGATGAGTTTAGCATTGCTATTAAAAAAGTTTAGGCTAAAAAAATATATATTTAAAAAATATAGTGATATATTTTAAAAATTTTTAAGCATTTGATATTATTTTAAAAAATTATTACGAAAAGTTAAAATATTAAAAAAATATTTTAAGTAATAAAAATTTAAAAATATAAAAATAATAAAATTATTTATCTAAAAATCAGCTTTTAAATTATAAAACATAGTTTTCTTAATTTTTTTTGTTGATCAAAGTATTTTGAGAGGTTTTTCTATAATATCCTATAACGTAAATTAATTTTTATACAAAAAATGAGTAATTTAATTTTAACTCTTAAAATTGAATAGAAAAAGGTAAAATTAATAATCATGAAAAAGGCAACGTGACATTGGATTTATGTTAAATTAATAATCTATACGATTAATATTAATATGATAAAATAAATAATATTATTTTAAAAAGATGCAGATAAAAAATTATGCTTTTTTCACAATAAACTTTATATTAATTAGTGATTTTATTATTTTGTTTCAATTTTAAAAGCAAAAGAATTAAATTATTTAAAATTTTAATATTAGAATTAATTTGTACTAAATAATATAACACAATGCCTCTTAGATACTTAGACTCTTTTATGGTTTAAGTTACTAAGTTATGATTATAATTATAAAAATTAAAATTTTTTATTATTTTTACAAAAAATATAATTTTTTACTTAAAAAATTATACAAATAATAATATTAAGCAACGTCTTTAAAAATAATTTTAAATAAAATAATTTTATTTTTATACTTAAATTTTTATTATCTTATATACATATTTTTTAATATTTTAATTCATCATGTATTTTTTTTTACAGTAATGAAAAAGTACATATTTTCAATGTCTCTTTCAACTCAAATCTTTCCTAATTCAAGAATTTTTTGAACGGCAGTGATAAATAATCTTAAAATTTAATATATTTATATCATTTAAATTATTAAATTATTATATATTTATATAAAATTTAATATATTTTAATACAAATGAAAAAAAAATAGTATTAGAATAAACTTTTTTAACATAAAAATACAGTGAGAAAAGCGTTGTTGGGGTGGATTCCCTTTCACCTCATCATCAGAGTAGTTCACAGGCAAAACTGTGTAACCAGCTCATCTTTTAACCACACCCAGAAGTCTTTCGATATCATGGCAAGAATCCCAACACAGTGCCAATAAAAATAAAAATAAAAACAATGATGCAAATCCCCATAATGAACAATGTTTGTCTGTCAGAGATTTTTAACCCCTTCTGTAATCTGTGATCTTTTTTCAAAAAAAAAAAAAATACTTTCTTGACTTTTTTTCTTCTCAGTTCTCACGTCTTCAGTCTGTTTACTTGCTACCTCCATTGTTGCACTTGTGTGTAAGATAAGATTTCAGACAGATATTGAAACATTTTATTTATGTTTAATGTTGTCTTTGATTTTGTTTTCTTAGATTTGAAAGATTGGGTTTTGTTCTAAGCTCTGCATTTCAGTTTCATAATCTGAAAAGAGGTGAAAAAATGGCTGTTTTTAGCTCTAAACTACCATTCTTCTTCTTTTTCCTTCTCTGTCTTTGAGTTGGAACTTGAGACATTCCCTTCTTGGACCTCCCATGGTGTCTGTCTGGTTTGTTTCTTCCGCAAACTGAAAAACTCCATTGTACCAAACAAAGTTCTCCATTGTAGCGCAAAGCAAAGTTCTTCTCTTCCCAGAGTGGGTGAGTGAGTGAAGCTGTTTTGAGCGTAGTTCACGTTTCAGGAATGATAATGGCGGATGCCACCATGAGCTACCTTCTTTCTTTCTTTCTCCTTCTATCTTCCGCGGTATCAACGACTGGTTCTTTTCATTACCATCGCCACCTCCTCCACCAACCTTTCTTCCCACATACCTCCCTCCCTCCAACCTATCCTCCTCCTCCTTCTTCCCCATTAGCCTCGCCAGAACCTCAACCTCGTCAGAACCAACAACCCAAATATCCTTTCTCCACAACTCCCCCTTCCACCCCTCGAAGTCCTTTCTTTCTTTCTTTTCCTTCCCCTCCGCCGCCTCCTCCACCACCCTCCACGCTCCCAACTTTTCCCGCCAACATCTCATCCCTGCTCATACCTCACTCTCCCTCCCCGTCCTCCCATCGCCGTCACATCCTCCTCATCTCCCTCTCCTCTGCTCTCCTTGCTGCCGCCATCATTCTATCTCTCGCCGCCCTCACCCTCTTCCTCCGCCATCGTAGCCACCGAAACACTTGCTCCGACGACAAAGCTTCCCGTTCGGATTCTCTCCGCTTATTCCCTCCCAACATTTCCCCGTCAGATGCTTCCCAAAAGGCACCAACCCCATCACCACCACCACCACCACCGCAGCAACCGCCACGCTACGTCTCAACCAACCGCAGCTCAGAGTTTCTCTACCTAGGCACCCTTGTAAACCCTAGAGCAGACGCATCAAAAACAACGACCCTTTCTAGCAATGGGGGTATTAAGCTGGGAGTTTCATCTTCTCCTTATCAAAAGCTTGGCTCTCCAGAGCTGAATCCATTGCCACCATTGCCGAAAGTCCCAACTTTTCAAAGTGGAGAACAGTTCCTCCAAAATGAGCAAATTAGTAGTTTTCAAAACAATGTTGAAGGTGAAGAAGAGGAGTTTTTTTCACCAAGAGGGTCTTCAGGTGGAAGAGAGAGTCCGCCATTACCAGTTAGAGTAGAGTCTAGTTCAAGGAGGGAGTTCCATGGCGAGAACTTTGGTAGTCGGAGCTTCAACTCAAGAACTGCTTCTTACCCTTATTCCAACTCTTGTTCACCTTCAAATTCATTCTTGAACTCCAGCCCTTTGAGTCAGAGATCCAAGTCTCCCGATACTGTTGTTCCCATCTATACTGTGAGAATCAAAAACCCATCTTCAACTTCACCTTCATCTTCAAGGCTATCTTCGTCGTCTTCAGAACGGTATTCACCCGATAGAGGTTCAAGTTTATCGGGGCGGAACAAGGAATCTCCACCAAGGGTTGTGCTTAAGAAGCTTCCACCACCACCTCCTCCGCTTCCTCCACCACGGTTTTGGGAGGTTCCTCTGGCAATGAACTCTGTTCCGGAGACTAATTCAGGGGGCCCTCCGGTTCTTGTTGCACCTTCCAGGCCAGTGGTGTTGCAGAATTTGCCGGCGAATGATCAGTTGAAGAAGAATGTGGGCTTAGAGAAGAGTCCAGAGATCCCAAAACCGAAATTGAAGCCTTTGCATTGGGATAAAGTTCGAGCCAGTTCAGATCGGGCGATGGTGTGGGATCAGATAAAAGCAAGCTCTTTTCAGTGAGATACTCAAATCCCTCTTTTACTCTTAATAATATATCAAGTATGCTTAGATTTTTTTTTTCCTTCTTTTGGTATATAATTACTTTATGTCTCTGTTTATTGCTTTTTAAGTGTTTGTTAAGTTGTAGAGTGCTTAATAATGGTTGCTTGCAGATTGAATGAGGAAATGATTGAGACACTGTTTATGGTGAGTAATTCAAATTTGGCCACCAAAGATAATGGTCGCCGGCAGATTCTGCCCTCTGTGAATCAGGAAAATCGCGTGCTTGATCCAAAGAAGTCTCAGAACATTGCAATTTTATTAAGGGCACTAAATGTGACCATTGAGGAAGTCTGTGAAGCTCTTATGGAAGGTAATCATTTCATTTTCATCGCAACTAAAATGAATCAGGAAAAGATAGGGCAGTAATGGAGAAATAAACAATTGTATTGATTTCTAGAAAGGGAAAGATGGAATGATACCCTCTAGAGTCTAGAGTTACATTCCAATGCATTAGAACTCTAGGCTTGAAACGATTTACTTGTGCTGCTACCGAAAAATATTGAGTTCAATATTCAAACAAAATGGTCATGGAAAAACCAAGAAGAACACTAATAACTCATAGTTTAAATTTTGGAAGCTATGTAGTGAACTTGACGGTTGTAAATTAAAAGTCCTTCCTGACTCCGGAAGTCTCATCTATCATCAAAACCGTACCTTGTGTAGCATTGGTAGAGGAAATAATTCTCTATTGTTGAGAGTTGAGGCAGTTTTCTGAGTTGTCACGTATTTGGTGTCAAATGTCCATTTTTCTCTACGTTTGACAAGGTTAGGATGGTAATCTGTTTGGAAAGATAATGGTGTATTTGATGATGTTTATAATTGCTTTGAGGGTTTTGCTGAAAATTGCGGCGCTTCTCTCTCTGGTTTAGACATTCTATTTCTAGATTACAATTGTATAGTTTATTGCCTTTCAAACAGAAGTTGCAAAATCTTTTACTGGATGGAACAACTGACTACATTTCTTCTTGGCAGACCTGCCTTCGTCTTTCCTCATTTCCATTCCCATCCTCACCTTTAATTCTATCTCTGAACTGCATTAACTTTCTTCTCTGCAAACAGGCAATTCAGACACTCTTGGGACCGAGCTCCTGGAAAGCTTGTTAAAGATGGCTCCAACCTATGAAGAAGAGCGTAAGCTGAAGGAGTTCAATGATGAATCCCCCTTTAAGCTAGGTCCCGCGGAGAAATTCCTCAAGGCAGTGCTTGAGATACCTTTTGCCTTCAAGAGGGTCGATGCGATGCTTTACATTGCGAATTTTGACTCTGAAATTGAGTACTTGAAACGGTCTTTTGAAACTTTAGAGGTAAGTCTCAAGGTCCAGTCTTTATACACTTGTATGCTTATGGTTTGTTGGGAAGCCACCAAGATACCGGTTATGAATCTGATATCTATCGGTCATTCTACATTGTTGATATCGTTTTATATTATTAGTGGACCATAGTCAAAACTTATTCAAGATAAACCACATGCTATCAGGAATGTAGCAACTCAATTGCAGCAGCTTGCTGAATGTTAAAGTTAGCAAGTTTATGGTAGTTTTAGTTGGCTCTCTTCATTGTTACTATTTCTTGAAGCTTTTGGGAGCTTCAATGTGTATCCTTGTCTATCATATGTCATGTCTTGTGCTTGTATATCCGATCCCAACTGAAAGTCGATTATATATACCTCTATGTTCCTTATTTCTTGAGTAAGAAGATTGCCTACTGTCGGAAAGATAGCAATCGTGCTTGTTCATCTTTGTTCTAGTAATCTTCTTAATTATAAGCTTGGATTCAATTCAACGGCATTAAACTTTTCATACAGAGTAGCTAGTGGATACATGGTATTCCAGCTAAGTAATATTCAAAAACATATGCTTGGATTTAACTGTTTGGAATCTCTGTATCCAATGAGAGTTTTATGTGTAGTATTCCATGCAGCTGCTGGTATAATATCGGTAATAAATGAGATTGGGTTTTCTTTGGGTGAGCTTCCACTTAAGAATTGGGGAAATCGGGGGCAGTTGAACACCTATATTTCTGTCAAAAAAATATTTAAAAAAGGGCGCTCGGTGCAAGTGAAAATACTTATGGTAATCAAGCTTCATAGAGCTGAAAGCTACATTTAGTCAAATACGATTTCGGGCGCAACCATGCACTATTTCATCATTTTGCTTTAGATAAACCTGTATGCAGCATGTATGCATGAGCCTGTTGTCCTTCCTATAACCATTACTCTTTGATATTCTGGTCTTGTATGAAGGATCTCGATATATCAATTTACTGTTTTGCGGTTATTCTCTAGTTGCTGCAACTTATTTCTCCTCTGCAGGCTGCGTGTGGAGAGTTGCGAAACAGCAGAATGTTTCTGAAGCTTTTGGAGGCAGTGCTCAAAACTGGGAACCGCATGAATGTTGGCACCAACCGTGGTGATGCCCACGCATTCAAGCTTGACACGCTCTTAAAGCTTGTTGACGTAAAGGGCACTGATGGGAAAACCACGCTTCTGCATTTTGTTGTGCAGGAAATCATCAGAGCTGAAGGTTCTCGCCTGTCTGGTGCCAATCAGAATTTGAAAGGTGAGAAAAATCAGCGATCTGATTTTCAGGATGATGTTGAATTTAGGAAGCTCGGCCTGCAAGTTGTTTCTGGTCTAAGTGGGGAGCTGACAAATGTGAAGAAGGCTGCTGCTATGGATTCCGATGTTCTCAGTATCGATGTTGCAAAACTTGCTACTGGTATCTCTAAAATAAGAGAAGTTATAAAACTAAACGAAGAGATTGCTCTGAAAGACAGTAGTCGCAAATTCTCAGATTCAATGAACGAGTTTCTGAAGAAGGCTGAGGAAGAGATCGTAAGGATCCAAGCCCAAGATAGAGTTGCTCTCTCAATGGTGAAGGAGATAACTGAGTATTTCCACGGGAATTCAACTAAGGAAGAAGCTCATCCATTCAGGATCTTCATGGTCGTAAGGGATTTCCTTTCGATTCTTGATCAGGTGTGCAAGGAAGTTGCAAAAGTCAATGAGAGAACAATATACAGTTCGGCACGTCCATTACCGAACCCTACCCCTCAACCCGTTTTTCCCGGACTCAATGTCAGGCAGCATTATGGTTCCTCCGACGACGATGAAAGCTCATCGTCGTCATCATAGTCCTAATCCATGAAATCTCCATTATCTATCTAACCAGCTACCGTTTCAGAATGCAGCAGTCAATGAAAATGTGCTTTGGTAGTAAATCTCGACATATAATTAATATATAATGTAATCTCATTTTGGTTGGATAAATCTTGTACTTAAATGTGTTGTGTTACAGGATTTGGAAGTTGTTTTGTTTTGCTATGTGTAATATACAGGAGGAAATTATATCAGCAAGTAATAAAGTAGTATAAGCTATAAAGTCGGAACTGTCTTTGTAAATAAACTAGTGACTCGCAGTTGAAGTTTATGTTCAATGATAGAAGTAGAATCCTATTCTTATATTACTTGACTCGGATTGGTGTTAATTTTTTAAAATTTCTATTATATTTTGAGATCATATTTTCAATACTTTTGTTTGAATGTTTGGTGGAAACATGGTGACTATGTAGGACAGCTAACGGAAACTTGTGTACGCATATTTATATTTGAATATGAGATGAAAATGGGTGTTGGAACAAGAAATAAGTGACGGTGACTACTGGGGACAACCAACTAAAGACCTTGTCCAATCCAATCGATGATAGGGGTGGGCAGTTTCTTTTGTGGGTGAGAGGGCGGTGCAGGGGCTTGGTTTCATCTGGCACTCTTTTAAGAGGGAGAGGGGGTGGGGGTGGCAAAGATTGGGCACGGTCCAAGGGCATGGCCCCCATGTCCAAAAGAGCACGCAGTGACTTTTCGTTTGCAATTCTTGAGCAGTTCAAATCCATTTGGCTTTTGGGAGATCTAAGATAGGAATGAATGATTCCATCATTGCATCTTGACAATGAGAAACAGTTCAGCGGAAATAATTCCATCATTCCAAACAAAAGCTTTCCAGCACACCCCCCCTCTCTCTCTCACCCCCGGGTGCTCAAATGCACATAAAGCAACTGCATGTAACATGATATAACATCTCTGCTTCTTATTTTTTTTTAAATATCCGAATTTAAAACTTACGTTGGATTTAAATTCAAATATAAGTGTAAAATATAATCATAATCCGAATAACAATAGACTGCACATAAGACTTTCTTGAAGTTTTAATTGTTTCTTCGACAGTCTCAAGCCTTCAGCTTAAAAATAGTAAGTTTTCCCAACGCAGCTGATTTGAGAATTATCATATCAAACCGTGGGAAACTCCAAACTTAAATTTCATCAACATCACAGTCATGACAGCTATTCACAACATCACTTCTCGTTATACTTCATGATTCATATATTTTTTTATCGTATTTAAAATATTATATATATAATTTAACATATTAATAATTCATCTATATATTTTGATATATTTATATATTCATTTAATACTTATATTATCTTTTTTATGTCTTGTTCGTGTTGCACTGGTGAGGAATTTACACCTCAATTGTTCCTTCATTTTAATTTCCGTTGTGCATTAAGCAGCATCAGCCCTATGCATATCCATGAAAATAAATATATTCTTTTATTAGTCGGCTAAAATTAAAAGATCATGAAACTTTTATAATTATTCTAAAATATAAAAGAAAAAAAAAGATAAAAAAAACCTAATCTGCAAGTTTATTAAATAAAAAAAGGTTAAAAGTAAATATAAATTCTCACTTGACTTTGAAAAACTAAATTACAATTATAACCTTATTAGTGCATATATATTATTTGATGATTTATTTTGACAAATTCATTAATTGAATAGTAATTGAACAAAAAATTTAATAATAATATATATAAATATGATAATAATTTTTTTATATTTATATGAATATTAGGTTTAATTCTAATAAGATCCAAATTTCAAGGCATTTACAATTTTATCCTTTTTCAATAAAAAAATATTAATTAATTAATCCGCAGGGGTGAGGATGATATTTTCTTAAAATTTAATAATATTTAGAGGGTACAACCGTAATTTAGTGAATACACTAGGGTTCGAGTTCTTCGTAATTTAAACGATCCATCATTTACCTACCAATTAACAAAATACAAAAGCAAGTTAGATTTCACGGTTTCCCTTGTGAAGGAATTGTCATCGAACTGATCAAGACACTTGAGCAGGTAAGCTCTGGTTTGTTGTAACTGTTCTACTCTTTTGATTCAAGATTCAAACTTTATTTTACTCTTTTTTCGTGGTTTTTTTTTTTTATTTTAAATTCTATTGAGCTAGTTGGTTCAGGTTGATATTATCTTGTTTAGCTAAGTTTATTTAACATCTTTGGAGCGTGAATTAGCTTGAAAAACCCCATTTTGGCTTAACCTATGTTTTTCCACCCATTTGTTTGTATGAATTTGTTTCGAGTTTTTATAACGATGACAAATTGATGGCTACCCCTTTATGGATCCAAATGGGTATTTTATTTTAAAGAGCATAGATTTTTAAAGTTGATGTTTAGATTTTTTGGGTGCCCTTTTGACTGCATTTCGTTCTTTTCAGTTTAATGGTTGTAGGTGTTTGAAGTTTCCTAGTTAATTGAAGCTTGCTTTAGAGTACCCCTTGTTTTGTTATTTATGGGTATGTTAATTTGGAAAATAAATTACCTAATAGAGTTAGAGGGTATACTGATAAATGCGTGTTTGGGAAATACGGTGGGGAATTTCAAGTTCTGTGTTTCGGAATGGGAGGGAAAAATAGTGGATTATGGCCATTGTTTTATCCAAGTTGTGAAATAAATTGAAAACAACAATTTATTGTTGCTTTAAGATTTTGAGAAATAATAGCTTGGATGGACTTTCTTTTCGTTTTGCCAATAAGTAGCTAAGCATGGAATGCCTTTTAGCGTTTGCCTATATTTCTTCACAAATTAGTAATTGGTTATTATACTTCTGAATTTTTTTTTTTGGTTGATTTAAAAAGCTTTTGGCATTACTTACCTTTTATTTGTAAGGTAATGTATAAATTTTAGTTTCACTTATCTATTATACTGAAAAGCTGCAAATTCTCGTGCAGCTGGAAATAGGTGTTACCCAAGGGAGTTGTTTGGTTGAAGTTGATTTACAACTTTTATTATCACTTTATTACTTTCTTATTACAAAAGAGAATGCCTGTTAATAAGAAATATTATTTGAAGCAGTTCTACTGGGATCCTGATGAGTTTTACTTTGGATCATATGCATGCTTGGTTTAACATATATACATATCCGTATGTGTTAGTCAAAAAGTCTGGCTTCCTTGTTGTCTGCTTGCTAGTTTGATTTCCTATATTTACCTCTGCACGATTATTTACTTGAATATAACTGTCTTATAGTTTGTAGGGTTGTGTTCTAGTAAAAGCTTGGTGTGGAATTACAGTAAGGAAGATGAGTGCAGCAGGGGAGAAAGGGTCAACAACTACGAAAACACCTGCAGATTTCCTCAAATCAATTCGTGGTCGACCAGTTGTCGTGAAACTGAATTCTGGTGTTGATTATAGAGGTTGGTCTCTCTTCATCTGCCCATTCATTTTATGATTCTTTCATCTACGAATGCTTCTGTTCCATTTTTCATTTTGATTTATTTAGTCATTTATTTTTGGATTTTGAGGTTTGATTGTTATTGTTATTGTCTGTTCTTTGAGATAGATATGCATTGACAGCTTGTTTGGGTGATTTTTTCTCGTGTTTATTCCATGAAGTCTCTCTTTCTCTTTCGTGCATGCACAGAGTTGAGCTCAAACTCTGGGGAAAGGGAAATGAGTACCAATTACTTTCTCAAGTCTCTTACAGGTTTTATGTTGATCGAGTTTAGATATCATTTGTGGAGATAAAAACTCGGTCCCTTGCATATTGTTTGATGAACATGCTTGAAATTTTTTAGATACTCATTGTTTAACGTATGGTATTGTTATTTGCATGCAATCAATCATTTGAGACACCATTGTGTTGTCAATTACGGTGTACTTGGAGTAAATATTCAGAATGAGTATAGCAAGGAAACATTTACATCGCAGTTTTCTTTATAAATATAATCTTCAATCTTTATTTTGTCTGTCATAACACATGTAAAGTCATCATAAACAGCATGGTTTTATATTTTTATCATGCTGATCTTTCTGGGAGTTTGATGCCCATAATCTCCCCCCTCATTTGCAGGTATTCTAGCTTGCCTAGATGGATATATGAACATAGCTATGGAGCAAACCGAAGAATATGTCAATGGACAGCTAAAAAACAAATATGGCGATGCTTTTATTCGTGGGAATAACGGTAATTATTCTTAGATAATCTTAATTTTTGATTATTTATAAAATTGTGCTGGCAATGATGGTGAAACTTCATTTCATTTATGCAGTACTTTACATCAGCACATCAAAGAGGACATTAGCAGATGGGGCTTAGTGTTGCAACTGCATCGATGAATCATGTCATGTACTACAAGTCATGGCTTTTGTTATCAATTTGTTTCTAGGATTGATTAGTTTAGAAATTATGTTGTGAGTCGATGCTCGATTATCTTGAATGAAACAATGAAGTTCATCTATTTGCTCAACATATGGTAGAAAGTGGCAGATAGTTGAATTCTAAGAAGCAGCGTGCCCTTTCCTGTTCTAAGCTTGCATGTTTATTTTTATTATAAAATTAAAGCAACTCTTTCTTTTTTTGCCCCTTTTAATAGTTTTTGACAATGGAATTAGTCCAAAAATGCCGGTAACAACTTGAATTTGATGAAACATATATTAGATAATAGAAACATTCGAGCTGTAGGACATGGTATTTCTTAACTTTTGGCATCGAGGGGTGTACAACTGAAAGCAAAATAGCTTTAAATCTGCATGAAACTGGGAAAAAATTCGTTGTATTCATAAAGAATGAATGCCAAAATTTGGAGTTTAAGTTTGTCGGTTTATATGATCATCACTTACCAGATTTGAATTTTAATATTTATAATTTTTTTTTGAGCTGCGGTAAATAGAAAGGAAGAAAGAAAGGAATGAATGAATGCATGATTGAAGCTGGCCCCCTCTTGAAATCTTGAGACTCCTTTTTGTTTTTCTGCAAGGGGATTGGAATTATGCTCTCTAAACGATGGTTCAAGTATTCTGTTCTTTGAACAATGAAACCATGGATTAAATATCCTGCTCTTTTGAACAACGGATCATGTAACAACAACCACTTACAGCAAAATGCTGGGGATGCTGAAATCTTAAGGCTTTTTTATACGTTGAAAGAATGGCTCAAACTTCTAAATAAAAGCCAGTGCCTTACCACAATGGTCCATATTCATTTGTCTCAACTCTGAAATCGTTAGCCACGGACGTTTTCTGTGACCTTTCTCAGCAACATGTCCCCACATTCCCTGGTATAAGGTCAACTGTTTTTGTTTTTATAAGTAATTTGAGAAAAGGGAAAGATGTTGGATACGAACTATATGCATGAAGCAACCTAAGTTGAGCTAGAGGTTTAAAGTCAACTATGTTTTAATTTTATAGAATAATAGGATCATTCATCCGTTCTTTCCTTTTTTCCTGTTTCCCTGAGTTCAAGAATTTCAGAATCAAAAGCAAAAAAGATGGCTGAAGCTTTGGTCAGCTTTGTTATAGAGGCAACACTGTCCAAGCTGATTTCTACTGCCACTGATCAGATCAATCTCGCCTGGGGTTTCAGGAAAGACCTGACAAGGCTTCGTGACTCACTTACTATGATCCAGGCTTTGCTTCAGGATGCAGATGGAAGGCAAGTGAGAGACAAGGCTGTCCAGCTTTGGCTTGATCGGCTTAAAGACATTGCTTATGATGCCGACGATGTGCTCGACGAATTTGCTTATGAAATTCTCAGGAGGAAGGTCAAAAACCGGAACCAGCTGACGAACAAGGTCTGCTACTTTCCCATATTCAAGCCCTTGTCTTTTTCTTTCAAATTAGCTCATAAAATCAAGAAGATAAATGAATCTCTAGTTCAAATAAAATCTGATATGGCTGGTTTTGGACTTAGAGTTGGAACTGTGCACTGGGTTCCCCAAATTAGCCGAGATTATGAAACGGATTCTATCCTTGATTCAGAAGTTGTAGGAAGGAAAAATGATGTCTCAAAGATTATGGGCATGTTGAATAGCTTAAATGGCCCACAAGGTATTTTTGTTATTTCCATTGTGGGTATGGCAGGCATTGGAAAGACAACTTTGGCAAAATCACTGTGCAGAGAAGTGGAAGAGAAACATATTTTTGATGTGATAATCTGGGTATGTGTATCTGATAATTTTACTGACCGGAAGATTTTGGGGGGAATGCTGGAATCTCTTGACAGAAGTGCAGGAGGATTGAGTAACATTAATGCCATAATTCAGAACCTTAGAAAAGAGCTGGAAGGGCAAAGATTTCTTTTAGTTCTTGATGATGTATGGAATGAGGATGCCGAGAAATGGGTTAGATTGAAAAGCCGTTTATTGAAGATCAATAATAATGCAAACTGTGTTGTTGTAACAACTCGTAGTCAAAATGTGGCATCGGTAATGGAGACGTCCTCCTTGCATACGCATTGCCTAGAAAAGTTATCGGATGATGAGTGTTGGTCAATTATCAAGGAAAGAGCATTTGGTAAAAGAGGAACGGTGGTGAATTCAGAGTTAGAGGACATTGGAAGGGAAATCGCTAAAAGATGCGGTGGGGTGCCTCTGGTTGCAAGCATTTTAGGAGGAACGATGGGCTTTAAGTTGGACAAAGATGCATGGTTGTCCATTAAAAATAGTGATGCTTGGAAGTTAGGAAACAACAATGAAATTTTACCTACTTTGAAGTTGAGTTTTGATAATTTACCATTTTGTTTGAAACAATGTTTTGCATATTGTTCAATTTTCCCGAAAGATCATGAGATCGAAAGGGATCAACTGGTTCAGCTTTGGATGGCTCAAGGGTTTCTTCAGCCATCTGAAGAAAGTAGGCCATGTGAAGGAAGTCTTGCAGTGATGGAGGATCTAGGAAACAAGTACTTTGATGACTTGTTGTCAAACTCTTTATTTCAAGATGCGGAAAGGGATGCATACGGCAATATTACAACTTGCAAAATGCATGATGTAGTTCATGATCTTGCTCTGTCTGTTTCAAAATTGGAAACGATGATTTTGAAGACTGATTGTGTAGGTGATCTTTCTTGTGTTCGACACCTGAATGTTGTTAATGAGGGAGAAAAGATGCCAGAAGTTTCAGGAGCTACCATTGAGAAATTGCACTCTTTATTTTCGAAGTTTGATATCTTCTCCAACTTTGCAGGTGAATTTAGAAGCTTGCGTGTCCTTAATTTTGAGGGTGCTTTTATTGAAGAGTTGCCTGCTTCACTTGGAAGATTGAGGCATTTGAGGTACTTTGACATCTCCTGGACCAATATCAGGGCACTACCTGAATCCATTACTAGGCTTTATAATCTTCAGACATTGAAATTCATGTGCTGCTTTTGCCTTCAAAATCTCCCCAAAGGAATGAGAAACTTAGTCAGCTTGAGGCACATTTTTTTCAATGATCCAAAGCTTATGCCTATGGAGATTGGGCAGTTAACCTGCCTGCAGACGTTGCCATTGTTTTCTGTGGGTACAAAAATCGGAACTCAAATCGAAGAATTGGGATGCTTAAGCCAACTGAGAGGAGAGTTAAAGATATCCAATCTTGAGCATGTTAGAGACAAAGAAGAAGCCAAAAGAGCTAAACTTCAAGAAAAAACAAAAATATACAAGCTGGAACTTGTCTGGCGGTCTCAGAGAGAAAGGGCTAACAATGATGAAGACGTGTTCGAAGGCCTTGAGCCTCACCCGAATTTGAAAAGTTTAACTATTACAGGTTATGCAGGAGAGAACTTTCCATCATGGATATTGACAAGGGCAAATGATGTTGTTGATTCACTTCTGCTCAACAATCTGGTGGATTTGAAACTAATCAACTGCAGGAAATGCAAAAATATTCCAACCATTGGGCAATTGTTCAATCTTCAGGTTCTTACAATAGATGGGATGGAGAGTGTGAAGCACATTGGTGCTAACTTTTATCTTAGTAGCAGTAGGCATGGTAATGAGAAGGCTTTAACTCTGTTCCCGGCATTGAGAAAATTCACTTTAAAGGAGATGAGCAACCTAGAAGTATGGGTGGAAGAGGTCGAGGCGGCAATGATCGGAAGAGAACAGGTGCTGCTGTTTCCATGCCTTGAGGAGTTGATTATTTGGAGGTGTCCCAAGTTGAATAGTGTTCCTATAATGAGTGGATTTCCTTCTCTGCAGAAGCTTGATATCAGATGGTGCAAGCAATTGAGTTTCATAGGAGATGGTCTATCTGCATCGACATGTCTCAAAGAATTATCTATATGGGAATGTTCTAATATGATGCCCATTCCCAGCATACATATGCTCTGCTGTCTTACAAAACTAGAAATTTCTGGATGTGGAGGATTAACAAGCCTGCCGAGTGGATTGTGTTCATGCACTTCTCTTGAGGTTTTGAGGATATGCAACTGCCCCAATCTGATGTTTATTCCAGAAGATGTAGGAAAATTGCAATCCCTCCGCTCTTTAGCAATCACATTTTGTTGGAAATTGACAACCATTCCAGATAGTCTATGCTGCCTCACACAGTTGAAAGTGTTGAGGATTGGTGGTTTATCAGAAGAACTTGAGGAATTTCCTGGTTTTGGTTCCATCCAGCACCTCCACGTTTTGCTTGAAGATTTATGGTTATATGGATGGGAAAAACTAAAAGCTCTACCATATCAGCTTCAATACCTCACCGGCCTTACATCCTTGAACATAAGGGACTTCAACGAAGTGGAAGCTATGCCACAGTGGCTGGGAAACCTCTCATGTCTTCAAGAACTTGAATTCGGGAGATGCAAGAATCTGATGTATCTTCCTCCTCTAGAAGCCATGCAAAGCCTTTCCAAATTACAGACACTTAGGCTTAATGATTGTCCCAAGTTGAAGGAAAGATGTGCTGAGGGGAGCTCAGATGAGTGGGCCAAGATTTCCCATATTCCCAATATCTTAATAGATAGTGTATTAGTCAGTCTCCAGGAAACTGAGGCTGTTGAATCCAATTCAAACCTCTGGTAAGTTAAATTTTCTTTCAAATCTCAATCCCTCACTGAGTGTTAAAATTTAGAGATTGTTGGACTCTCATTTTATCCTTGTTGCTACTCCTTGAAGAAACTTCAACTACAATGGCTAGTTTTTCTGTTTTCCCCTCTTTATACTCATTTACCTCATCAATTTGTAGAGTGACATATGCATTCCAATGCCAGTTACTTTACCTTGAGAGCTTAGTCTTTTGATTTATGAGATGAAACTCAAAACATGAATTCAGGGAAGCTCATAACAGCAACTTCAACATTGACACTTTATTGTGCCTTCCCTCCTCCAATCATAGTGGGGATTGTAGGGAGCTGTAAAACATTGAAAGGAACACCTGCTTGTAGGCATTCTCTACGGTACCCAGACTTTCACATTTTCTTTGAAGTACCTGTGTCCAATATATATTCGAACATATGTATGGTGTGTGATTTTTCAAATATATAAAAAAAATTAAAAAAAATGAGCATACTTATGTCAAATACATACTTGTATACAGCACTCAAGCCCTCTCCCGAGTCCGGGTAACATAGGGAATTCTAGTCAGTGAACCTTATTTGAGAATGCTAATGTATTGATGTAGATTAGTTTTTGTTTCAGCATTTTTTTACCTAGTCTATAAGGACTATTTTTGCACTACAGGAGCATTTGATCGCAAAAATTAAATTTCTGAATTTGCTGTGATTGAATTTCATTTTAATGCCCTTTATCAGATAAAAGTTACAGGCATTGCAAGAGTTCTTAGCCTCAGGTTTGGTTGGAAGCTCAAAACTTAAAGGGGTACACAAACCCATTACAGAGACAATTTGAAGAAAGACTGAAGAATTCCATTTCATTCATGCAGAACTTTATGTGAGCACATTACAGAGGACATTACCAGATGGGGCTTAGTGTTTGCAAATTGCTTCCATGATGTTATCTACAAGTCCCTGGCTTTTCTTATCAATTTTGTTTCTAGGATTTTGAGGGTTTTCAAAATTATGTCGCGAGTAGGTATTCGATCATCTTGAGTGAAACAATGAAGCTTTTTTTTTTTTTTTTTTTCATTTCTATTTGTTCAGCATGTGGAAGAAAGTGATAGATACTTGAATTCTAAGAGCAGTGTGCCCTTTCCCTGTTCTAAGTTTATATGTTTATTTTTATTATAAATTGAAGCAACTCTTCCCCCCCCCCCTTTTTTTATAGTTTTAGACAATGAAATTAGTCAGTAACAACTTTAAATTGATGAAACATATATTAGATAATAGAACCATTAACATTTTAAGACATGGTATTGTTTTACTTTTAGCAGTGAAATTGAAGGGCATAAGACTGAAGCAAAAATAGCATTAAACCAGCACAAAACTGACAAGGAAACTCTTTGTATTCATAAAAAAATAAAGTTGAACTCGAGAGTTTAATTCAGTTTATATAATTACTTTTTCGAAGTGATATGAAATCTTAGGTTTTTCTTTCTTTTGCTTTGTGCAAGGGGATTAGAATTATGCCCCTTAAACAACGGTATCATGTATTTAGCTCTTTGAACATTGAACAATAAACAATGAATAATTTCAAAATCAAAACAAAAGATGGTAGAAGCTTTGCTATGTTATTTTATTCGGGATTAACGTTGAATATAGTTATATATTCGATAAATATATATTTAATTTTTTAAATTAATATTGAACACGAATACATAAAAAAAATTAAAATAACATAGTCCTCGACGATATATGAATTAAGAAGTAGACAATGCCTGAAATGAGGCAAAAGATAAATAGTGTTAATTAATCATTAAGTTTTCATGGTATGACTAGTAATCATGACCAAATTAGTTAATCAAATCATCAACTTTGTGAATATAATATTTAGCATTTTAAATCAATTCCTGTTCTTTTGCCATATATATATTTATATATATAATTGTAATTGACAGTAATATGGCAAAATTAAAAAAATGTTCTGACAAGGTGCTGGCAGAAGAGTTGACTAATAACTCTTGGCGTGGGGTGCAAGTCTTAAACTTGACACCAATTTTCTTTATATATATATATATGTGTGTGTGTGTGTGTGTGTGAAAGTAGCCAGCTTATATATTTGCAGTTAGTAATTGTGTTGAGTTTGAAAGGCCAAATCGAGTTAATCTCCAAGGTAACAATTCATATGCCTTTCTAATTTTTCAGACTTTATTTTCATATTGTTTATGTACAATTTTCATTTTTTTTTCTTTTTTACATTTTTATACATTTATGATCATTTCCAATATGATATGATTATTCTGGTTTTTTTTTTTTTTTTGTGATATTCATATGTTAAATTCATTTTCATAGTACTTTCAATCTATGTTATTCGAAGTATCAATTCTTTAGTTTTTTTATTAAAGTATTTTGTTGTTCGTATATATTTGAATATGGATACGTGAAATATGGTTTTGTAAACTTAAAAAAAAATTGAATTTTTCTCTATTATACTCATATTTGTGTTTGACACTCGTTCGAATTCAAGTTCGTAGAACAGAAACCAGAGTCTCAATTCCTGAGCTTCTTGTTTCCTAACTTGAGAAGAACTGTTATAATACTTTTGACAGACAAATTGTTTAAATGTATGAAAAAAATAGGCAGAAAAATCATGGACATGGACAGCTCGCAAGTTAATTCAATGCAGCAAATTCCGGTTCTTAATGGTGAAAAAGGGGAGGCAAAGTCGAGTACGATTGATCAGACCCTTAATTTGGAACCCAATAAGCCTAAAAAATTCTTGTTGGATGATGAAATACGTGGTTCTAAAAAGGTTCATCAGTTCTATTTTGTCAAGTTTTGGCCCTATGAAGACCCAAAAGAAGCATCAAAAATTTCAGAGGCCGAACAGCTGATTGAAGAATTGGACCAAAAGAGCATTCGAATGCGCATGGAACGCAAAATTTCAGGGGTACGTATGTATCTATCGACAATAATTAATCTCAGATTTCTTCTTTCTTACTGTATATAACCGAGACTGTTATTTTTAAGTACATATTCAAACTTAGTTATAAAGATATAATCTTTTAAATGTATAAAAAAATTTACAAAAATCGAGTATAATTGTCTTTGTTATATACTTATATCTAACACTTATTTTAGAGCACGGATAACATACTTCTTAATGATTTTTTAGGTTAACTTTAAAATATGTCGATATTATGGACATTCTAAATGAATAGCCACACACAACTTTCAAAAAATTGTGTATATTCATTTCGAGTATATATCTATATCTACTATTCATTCTCAAGTGTAGATAACATACTTATTAATCTATCTTTTGATTAACATTTTGAAGAGTGTGGATTTTGTGGGCAGTTAAAATGGATAGATGCACACTCACAACTTGGCCATCTGAACAGTCGAGAATCAAGCATTAGATACGGATTGGAATGGCAAAAAGAGATGTTGGATCATCTGCAGCAAGTTTTGGCTGATCTTAATTTTGGCAAGATTGGGCAAAATCACCAAGAAGGAGCTAAGAATACCCAAGTAAGTTGCACTTTAAAGTCATACCTCAAGATTTTTGGGGACAATACGAGGAGATGACGATAAAAAAATTATTTCTACTTTAAATTTAATATTATTGAGGATGAAAATTGTTTTTAATTTAATAGTATTAAAGACTAATGTTATCCGTAAACTTTTAAGAGAGAATTATTAATTTTTCTTGATTCCTTTAAATTTTATAGTGAAATTCACTATTAGACTATAATAAAAACTAGTCTACGTATCTAATTCTATCTTATTATTTTATAAATTATAAGTCTTTTATATATCTTTTATCGTAATTAATTAAGCTCTTAATAATCATCGTTCGAGCTTTCTTTAGATGAATAGTTTAAGATTATTAACTCATTCTATCAACTGATATATAATTATCATGCGACATTAATGATATTGATGAGAATTGGCAAACAAAGTTCATTAACAAAGTGAAATTTTTTGTCCAAACCAAAATACTGCAGGGCTTTCAAAGCTGGATGTTACATGGAAATAGTAGTTTGGCCAAAGAAAAGAAGCTCTTAAAAGAGATGGCTCGAAGCCAACAAAGACTAAGTGATCTTCAATCAAGCTCGTTTCCAAAGCAATATGTAAAATAATAATAATTTAAAGTCTCGATGCATCCATTGTTTTTTATTCTTCTTCTGAATTTTACTGGTGTTATTAATTAATTAATTAATTATTAATTATTATTTAATGTTGGCTATGGCAGATTGAGTGGTTTAGTTGTGGAAATATAGATAGAGCCAGGTATATCCAAATGCTCGAAAAGATGAAACAGATTGAAGAAAGAAAAGTGAAAGCTTTGGCTGATTCGACTGAAAATGGCAAGATTTTGAGCCCCTTAAGCGTGAAAAAAGCCATAGAGGAGCAAATAAAAGTAAATTCCTACTACTTAATCTTCAATTATTTGGATTCGAGTGATTGTTAGATATCGATATTTGTTAGATATAAATTTACTTAATTTTTTTTTTTAATTTTTTTCTTATATTTGAAAAATCATTCTAGAAACCTATAACCAAATATGAGTTTTACACAAGCATTGAAAATAAAATGAAAAATACGAATAATATAATTTAATTTGATAATTATTATTTTCGTTTGGACTTATCTATAAACCGAAGGTTGAATTGTAATACGAATTTTTTTAAACTTCTTATCCAAATCCAATATCTCCCGATCTTAAAAAATGTCTATTCTTTTCTTGTGTTTATAAATATTATCATATATTTTTGACGTACGTAGATTGTTAAAAAAATAACGCTGGAGCTAAGAGACGAGCAACGCGAGGTGATGTCAGCAATTGCAGGTTTAGAGAAGGATATTGAGCCTATGAGAGGAGAGGAATTTGTTTATTATACTCAGCGACGGGAGATGTTGAAGCGAAAAGAGGCAGCCCAAAATTGCATATTGAAACTGAGGCAAACATTTGATGAAATGGTACGAAAAATATATATTTTACACGAATTAATTACTTAAATTTGCCCAATTGTTTAAATTATATTTGTTCCATCTTAGACCCAAGTTACCTCTTCTAGTGCATAATTGAACCAAAATTAGATAAAAATTTTCTCTATTTTTTGCTGTATGACAACTGTTATACATATATATATATATATATATGCATGTATTGTACTAGACCTATTCATGGTAGGATAATTCATCTATTTTGATTCGTATTGGTTCGAGTTTAAGAAAAAATTTTGTAATGCAAATTAGTTTAACTCAAATTTTTATTTAAATAATAAAAAATAAAAATTTTATTTAAATTTAAATATAAATATTAATATAAAAATAAAATTTTAATATTATTTTAAATAATTAAATAAATTTTTGATAAACTTGATTTAAACTTAAATAAGAACATAAAAAAATCACGAGCCATGACTCGATCCGCTTATGAATACTTCTATATCGCAGTTAATTACTCACCTTTTTAAATACATTCGTTGTCTTAACATTCTCTCTCCATGCTTTGCTTGTCTTATTAACATTCAGAATGGCATGTATCACCAATATCTTTCACTGTTGAGCAACGCCAGAGAGCTTGCTAGGAAGAAAGATGTTGCAGCTCTAAGGAAACTCTCTCACCACCAGGTTTAATTTTTTTGACCGAAATTTAATTTTAATGAATTTTGATTTCGATTAATTAAGCTAATTAAAACTGTTTCCAATTCTGTTGTTTAATTAATTACTAACACTTAATCTTAAGTTTTGAATATAGGTTGAAGAATTCATGGCGGAGTGGACTCATGCATACGTTAAAACCTTCCGAATTAACTACGAGATTAGTATCTTACCTTCACTCTGTAAACGCCGATTAAGTCACGATGGACGGATCGAGAGCTGCGATCAAGAAACACTTCATTACATCTTGGAGGGCTCCGACATATGTTATTCGGATTCAGAATAAATGTTAAAATATTTAAAAAAATTTTCTATATTTGAAGAATTATATTCTCATAATCATATCTTAGTATCAGTTGAGATTAGATCAATTTAAAATAAACTTTAATAATTTGATCTGATTTAATTTAAATATTTATATTTAAATTTAATTATAAAAATATATAAATATTAATATAGCATCTTTTTTCGAATCATAATAATTTAAATAATAAAACGGACTTTCCAATCCAGCTTAAATCGAATTTAGATAAATAAAAAAAGTTTTTCAATTTAACCCAATCTATAATGCCTTTAGCCAGACTAAATTTATTATTATCTTTTTATTTTGTAATTTAGACAGATGATCAAGAAAAGCCATTACCAATGTCAATAAAAAGCCGTTCCAGCAACTGCCTTCCATTATTAATTAATAATTATGCATGTGAACGAGACACCTTTGAAAATGGCCACTCATAATTGTTTTGGATAATTAACCCATAATTATGTATATAAATCTTCCTCAACGTCGTATCCTTATATATATCATGGAAAAGTTGACTAAAACCTTGGCGTGGGGTCCAACGAGCGCATAATGTGGATCACAACTCCGTATTGGTAATTACTGATTAAGCCTCGTATTCGTTCTAGTCTTAAATCATAATATTTACTATTTTTTATTTTTAAATTACAACTTTATTTGTATTATTATTATTGTTGTTGTTTTTTTTTTTTTAACAAAATATCTATTGTGAGATTTTCAAGACTGATTTTTTTTTTTTGCATTTGTTTTTGCGATTTTATGTTCTAATTTAATTTCTCTATTTATTATTAATTAATTTTAAGTCAAATATTTACTATAATATCAAAACTTTTCTAAGTTTTATTGTAAATTCTTGCAAGGCACTATGCCAATTAAATTATTTTCATATTTATTAAATAAATTATCTTCACGACATACTTTCGTACCATATCTAATATTACCATAAAATAGTAGTATTATATAGACTAAGCACAAAAAAAGGGAAAATATCTAATGGAAGAAATGATGCTTATTTCAATTATTTCCACAGCCTACATAATCTGTTTCTTTAAATTTGTTCCATAGGAGACAACTAAAAAAGCTAAATTATGGGGGGAAAAAAGAAGAAGCAGAAGAAGAATTCTTCTAAAGAAGAAATAAAAAGTATTATTTATTTTGTAATTAACTCATTATTAATATTTCTTTCCCTTTTTTCCCCATTTTTCAACTTTCTATAATTACTATGGAGCATTAACCAATTCCACTAAAAATCCAATGGTAATGCCATAGTTTTCCCCATTAAAGATTGTCACAATAAACCTGACCTCCGAGTTGAGAATGACCCAACTCCATTTTTGGCTGCAATAACTTTGCTGACCAATAGCTTCCACTTTGTCTCATCTTTCTTGCTCTGCTGCTGCATTTTCTCCTTGAAATGCCTACGAAAAAATTAAAAATCACCGGAAATCAGGTAATCCGCTACGTTTGTCATCGTTGGCATGCATTATAATAATGATCAATGATGTCATTTTAAATGAACTCAATTGGAATGACATGTAAAATGTGCAAGCCAGCGTAGAGAAATCAATCGGAGTTCGACAGCCTTGTCACTACGGTAAGGTGATTTCATCAGCACTAAACCCAAGGGTTAACCGTGGACAGTATTCTAAAGAAACAGGCATTCTGATTCGCATAGCTACAAACAAAATCAGCCAAATCAGAACATAATGCATTGCAAGCCGTCTTTTAATAGGAGCTTACGGCTCATTGGCAGCCAAAGACGAATATTTCCTGTCCGATACCTCAAAAAACCAAATAACATTACAATTAAGCCTTCCTCAGCAAGTTTTAAATCGTCTGACATAAGCATAAACCTTATATATTTTCCTCCCTTTTTTCCGCAACTAAATCATCCTTGTTCTCTCTTTAAATCTAAAATATTTTCTCCTTAGATGTTGATATAATGTTTTGAACAAAGGTTAATACTTACCTACAAAGAGGAACCTTGCAGGAATCGGGTTCATTGCACATGCGGGAATGCAGTTCGAGAAGCTGCCACATGCGCTTGCAGTGAACACATCCACCAGGGACCCGAGTCTTACAATTGGAGAAATGACGCACTAAAGTTTCGAGTCCCTTACAAGCAGGAAAATTGCAAGTAACCTGGCTTCCTTTAAGCACCTTGTCCCGAGGACCGATTGTTCTACAGCCATCCTTGCAAATGTGAAGAAGGGCCTCCATTGCCTCATATAATTGCAAGTAGACCTTTTTCTCTTCTATTTTCCTCTGCCTCTCTTGTTTTCTCTAAGGGAAAGAAAACAAATTGATTAACAAATAAAACAAAAATACGGATTATGTCATGACAATAAATCAACTAACGAATATAAACTCCTACAAACATTGAGAATGATTTGCCTTACGGAATCTGCTTCCACAACAGACTCTACAAGTTCTTGCTCAAGAGCTGGATTAGCACGCTTCATCACTTTCCACCCTTCAGTGGAAGATACGGATTTGAAATTCTTTACGACCATACGAACGCAAATAAAGGCGAGCCTAGGTGCATCGCAGTTCCTTGCTAACTGAAGGACATCTATCACATTTTCTCGGGTAAGCCAGCCTTGCTCCAGTAAGCCAACACAAACTCTTTTCAATGGTGGAACCACATAGGCATGCGACAAGACTAATAGATGGAGAACATACTTCTTCAGCTCTTCCTCTTCATAGCTGCATTTCCATGGTGGATAAGGCTGAGTATAAGAACTCTATCAAGTTTAAACAGCTGTGAACAAAATACTAGCCGAATGGGAAAAACAGAAATCTTCATAATGGCAAAAACAACTCCTTTTTTCCCCCCTCTTCCGGATGTATAAATTTTGTTCTATCAGAATCCAGTTCGGGCAGTACCAGTGTCCTTTCCTGCATGAAGCTTCTAAGAACCATATTTTTGTATTAATCATATCTCATGTACAATAACAGATTCTAGAAGCACCTTTAAAAGATCATAAAACAACGTACCACTGCATAAATAACTATTTGCGGACTTAGTTGATTACATGGAGCAACTCTTTATAGAGCCACAATCCGACAAATAGGTTACCAGACAGCTGAATTTTACGTATTTTCTAAGGCCATTTTATAGGCAGTGTTAAACCAAAGAGAAAGGAAATAATCAGAGTAATTTGAAGAGACTACAAATTTAGTTTGCCATATCATAACAGCGTCAAATCATAGATAAAGTTAACATATTCGCTGGTTTTTATTGCCACTTAACTTGGTGGTTGAAATAGAAAGGAAACTATCATCATATAATGATTTTTGCAATCGGACCACAAACTACAGGTGAAAACTTTTGGCAATAAGTATGTGGAAAAAAGATTTCAAACATACCAGGATGAATATAAAAAACGAACAAACACATGGACAGCATCATGAGGTACTCCAGGAATTTTGATGTATCTCACGTCATGCTTGACTTTTGATTGCCTGATCATACTACCAAGCACAGGTGATGCAATACTCTGCCAAAAAAAAAAAGGAAAACTTAGATCATAAATCCAAAACATGTATGATAAAATGAAAGCAATATTCAGCAATTTATAAGGAAATCAATTAAAGCTTGAATACTCAAGCGTTTCTGTTTTGAAGAACAGCAATAATGACCTTCAGCCCAATTTATATTCAGATTCATCGAGTCCATTCAATAAACTTTTAAAAGTAACCGACGATGAAAATTCTCTATCTAGTAATAGAACAAAAAATTTCCTTAACAATATGATATAAATCAGGCCAACACTATTGCTCCACTTAAAGAGGTAAGATGGGGGGGGGGACCCTATAATCAACTCACCAGAACATAAGAATGAGCTAGAACACATGATTTATCCTCAGTGATAATACAAACATCTGCACCATACCCATCCTTGAAAAGCTTGTCCCATGTATCTTTTGTCTCCTTCGGAACAAAGCTGCACTCTAGAGGCCTTTTTGAATACTTACTTCTTGTACACATTTTATTAGGGAGAGGTGGCAGTTTCGGAATGTTACAGTTATTCGACACGGAAGACACAGGAGCTTCCAGCACGGGTAAAATATCAGCTGGATTTGCTTCCTCTAAACATGCATTAAAAGACCTAGATAAGGGCTCGCTAGGTGAGGATAGCCAGGCAGAATCAATAGCTGGTGAAGCCATCAAATATAACTTCTTCCCAGAATAGCTGCAATAAAACAAATTCAACAAATAAAATCAAGAAATGAAAATAAACAAGGGTGTAATCAAATTTTGAACAGGACTTAAAATAGTTGCTAAATATGAGATATGTAGCAAGATGATAAAACCAACTGCAGTAATTAATCAACTTTATAACAGGAACCGGTGAGACGAAGATGTACCGAATTCATCCAAGATATATAGATTTTCCTAAATGGAATCTTAAGGTTGCACCATATAATGTCAAAATCTCATCCTATAAGAAATGTTAACATAAAATTAAAATCAATAAACAAGGCAGGAAACTTAACAGAATCAAACAGGGAAAGTATCAAAAGGAAGTGTTTCTAAACAGCTACCAAGCCTTACCTTACCTATAATCTACAAATTCTTGAAACAATCAACATACAAGAAGGCAAACCCCATATTTTTATACATACCCACAAAAGAAAATTGAATTAGTAAAATAAATCTTTAGTGGTTTCCTATGAATAAAATGATATAATCGGTTCATCAAAAAACAATAATATAATCAGAGATTAAAAAAAAAATTTCAACCGTCCATATCCAATATGCTTAAAATAAGAGTTAAAAAAACAAAGCGACAGTTAGAAGAAAAAGAATACCCAAAAGAAACCTTAATTGAGCTAACTTCATTAACGATGCCAAATACTGTATAACATAAAAATAAATAACTTTTTGTTTGGCGGCCAAGAAAATTAGTAAAAAGAAGTAAAGACTTTATCTTTAGTTTTTCTTTTTCTTTATTGAAATTTTATTATTGATATTTATTTTCTGGGACGGTAAATTAACGATTCATACCTTTATTAATAAAGGGGCAAAATCTTCTTTAGAAAAAAATATTCGAGATTTGCTTGATCTTCTTCGAAGTATTTAATAATCTGACACTACAAAGCTAAAGAACCTGAACCAAAAAAAATTATATTAATAAAAATCAATTATGAGGAATAACACTAATTTATTGCTGCTTAACATAAAATTATCCACAAAAATATAAGATAGAATCAACTGCAACTAAAAGAGAAACAAATTTACAGTAAATTGGTTTTTTAATACATAAAAAAATCAATTGAAACCCAAAAAAAATGGAGAAAAATGATGATAATAAAGAAAAAAATTTAACCTTTAAAAGCAATAATAATACTAATAATGATAAAAGTATTTTTGTTTTGGGAAAATTGGAATTAAAACGAAAAGCAAAGCAAAGAATAAAAATTTACCTTTGGATCATAAAGCTAAAGAAAATGGAAGGAAAAGAAGAGGTACTTATGACAAACTGCAAGCATTGGTATTTTAGAGCTTCAAAACGACGTAGTTTCCGTGCAAACAGAAGGGGACAGAAAGAAGAAGAAGAAGAAAAGAGAGCATAGAGTTCGTTTCTGACTCCAAAGCGGAGAAAGAAGAAAGAAATGTAATAAATAATAAATTTTTTTACGACAATTTTTCCTTTCTTTTTTTTTTTTTTTCTGTTAAAAATAAATAATTATTTCTCCTGTCGTTTTCTGTTAAAAATAATAAATAATAACCAATTAATATTACTACCAAATAGAAGTGATCACCGTATCAACATTAGATTTGAGTTGGATATGTTATTAATATTGTTTATATTTATTTTTAAAAATTAAAATTTTTATTTATTTTTTATTAATTTTATATTTTTATTAAATTTTTAAATAAAAATAATTTAATATTTTTTAATATATTATAATATTATATATATTTAATCACATAAAATATATAATATATATAAATAAAAATAACATTTTATTTTATTTTATTTTATATAATTAAAAATTGGTTATTTGAAAACTAAGGCTCAGATTAATTTTAGACGATTCTTTAACTTAAAAAGGAGAAGGCGAGAGAAATAGGTTGGTAGCTATTTATCTCGGGATAAATTCAGATTTGACTGTCAGTTTCAAATTCAATATATCATCTCCTATTTTCTACTATTCACGTCAAGAGTTTTCTGGGTTTTTTTTTTTCCTAAAATAGCTGGATTCCTTACAATGGAATAAAAAAATAAAAAATAACTTTAAATTTAATTGCATTTTCATTAGTTTTATATTTATTGTTCGATATTTGTTAAATAAAATAAATTGTCAAAAATGTTATTTTTTAAAATAATTAAATAAATTAATTAAATTATATTTAAATTTAATTATTATTTTATATTTGAAATTAGTAAGGATTGAATTTTTATCATTAAAGTTAAGAACTTAATATTTTTATTAATAAATCATATGATTTTTCACGTTTATTTATCTTTTTTTATTATGATTGTAAGGTATAAATATTAAAATTTTGCTTCACGAGTTTTAATTTTCCATATATATTTATATATATGTATGAAATTATGTAATGATTCATTGTAAATTTTGGTTTAAAATAATTATAATAATAAAATTCAATATTATGTCCTATATATTGACATGTTTATTATTTATCTTTTATTAATACTGGATTCTTATGTTAAGAAAATTATTTTTAAACTATTTATAATTTTTGTAAAAAAGTTATTTAATGAGTAAATAGTTTTGTAGAAAGTATTTTAAAAAATACAAAGAAATTATGATAATAAGAATATAATAATAACATTCTTTAAGAGTTGGATAGTGTTTTAAAAAAAATTATTTCTTTTAAAAAGATATAGACACCATTTAAATTATGTTATTATTTATTTTGATTTTTACATAAATTCATTAATAAAATCGATATCACTTGACCCATAAAATTAACTCAAATTAAAACTTTATAAATAATATAAATTATTATCAATAACTTTTGATAAAATGAAATAACGTCCGCTAATGTCATGCTTTAATCTTCCATCAATGATTCCTTTCAAAAAAAAGTTTGTGCTTTATATTATTTTTACTATTTACATGATTGGATATCCACCTCTCTTGGGCATGGCAAAATGAAGCGTTGGCCACTTTAATTTGTGAAAAAGATATGATTTGGAGACAAGGGAAGAGAGATGGGCTCAATTGAAATTACGTGAATTTTGAATATATGAAATCGAAATGGAATATAAGATTAAAATTAATAGTAAAATAAGTATATAAGATTAAAATTAATAGTAAAATACGTATATTCAATAAAATTAATAATATCCGTGAAATAAAAATATTATTAAAATATTAAAATAAGCAATCTTGCTATATTAAACAAACTTAGTTAGTATTTGTTTATATAAAGATGTTCATATTTATTAATTTATGTAAATTTTATTTGATATAATTAATCATTATTTAAATTATTTTTATATTGCTTTTTTTTAAATTTAATCTTTGTAATTTTTCATCTTTTTTATCCTTTATTTAAATAATTGTAAAAAAAAAAAAAAGAAAAAAACGCCACAGTCCACATGGGCTATTTGCCTTTTTGCCAAACTTTCTTACTTTGTTTTTGTCCAACTTTTCGTCCTTCATCTAACTTCAAAAACCCCTTCCCCGAAACCTACCTCCACCCACGTCTAACATTTTTTTTTGTTTGGATGATATTTTCCCAACTATTTCTCTATAAATATGATCATTCATATATTTATCTTATATTTATGTATTTTATTATATTATAATTATATTTAAAATATTTTATATTTATATTAATTTTATTAAGTTAATAATTTGTATCATATAGATTTTAATTTATTTATATATTCATATTTTATATTAAATTTTAATTAATTTTATAATATTATATTCAATAATAGTATCTAATATTATTAAATCTAAATCAAAGCATCTTTATCATCGAAACAAATGAAACCAATCAGATTGAACAAACCCCTAGCTACTGTCAAAAAGGAAGTTCTTATAGTGCAAAGGATGATAAAATTGAAATGCCCTAACAGTATTAATTATCAATTATTTTATTATTTTTTCCACAAATATGTTGTCGTTTTTGCATATTCATTTGCTTTCTCTAATCCAATAATTTTAACTTTTCCAATACTTCAAATTGCAAAATTAGCGGGTTTGGAATTAAAGCAAAGGCATTCAATTTTTTTCTCTACTTTCATCAATGCAAATTTTGTTTTGGTTATGTAATTGGGATATTTTTTTTTTAGCAAAATTAGTGGATTTCCCATTAATTTTGTTTTTGTCTCTCAATTTCTTTTTAGGAATCGATAGTTAATAAAAAAAATCTAATATGTAATTTTATTTTTTTCAGAAAAGTCCCATCACAATACGAAGAAAAGAAAAAAAATTATAAAGATTAAGATTCAAACTCTAAATATGTTAGATTTAATATTTTAAAAATAATTATATAAATCAATCGAATTAAGTTCTAAATACAAAAAAAATCTATATTTACAAGGCACTCGTCAAGGTTAAAAAATAAAAAATACTGTATTCATTACATTTTTTAAAAAAATTCCATTAGAATAATTGATTAAATTATTATAAAGGGTTTTGGAACGCAATGTCGGCAATTGCTTTCTTGAAATCAAGGCACCTTTGGTAAACTTTTTCTAGATTTTCCAATTGCTTGAATATTTTGCCTTAAACGATTGAAACAAAAGTACAAATTACTTTATCAAGACTTTTGAGCTACTAACTATTTTAATTTCTTGGGTTTTTTTTATACTTTTTGTATAGCTAAGAATTTTTTACTTTCATCTTCTCCTTATTGTGGTCGAAATATAAATATAATTCTCAAAAATAAAATTAATATAATACTTTTTCATCATTTTTATCATTCTAGAGAAAATTTGAATGAATTACGTTTTTCTAAAAGAAGAAAAAGGATTTTAATTCTGGGTGAAGAAAAAGGTAAAAAAAAATGATGATAAAATGAATATCATTAAAATATTAAATAAGCCATTAATTCTTCATTTTAAATAAATTATATATTTTTATTTTACTTAAATAAATTTTTAATCTTCGATTTATATTTAAATATTTTTTATTTCAAATAAAAAATTAATTTAGATGTATAAATTAAAAATCATTTAAATAAAAGCATAAAAGATTATTACTCTTATTTTGACTTTTAATATATTTATATTATATATTTATATTTTTTAATATCATAATTATATTTAAAATATTTAATATTTTTATAAATTTTAATTTATTAATAATTTATTTTATATATATCAATATATTTTTATATTATCTTATATTTTTATTATTTTTTTATAATTTGTGTCGTGTCTGTAAACGTGAGGCAATCAATGGCATGATGTGCTGCTATAAGATGAAAGTAGGGTCGGTGTGAGAGAGGAAGAAACAATGGGAACAAGAATTTAGCGATTTTTTTTTTTAGCGAAAAAAAAAAAGACAAATGAGGATAGTTGGAATTTATCAGGAGATGAGACGATAAGAAAGGTGAAATAGAAGATAAAAGAAGCGATGGGGTGTGAGTGTGATCGATTTAATAAAGTGGGGGCCACCCTGTACCAGCCACACGACGATTGCCCATACGTCGTCAAGCCAATATTATATTGACACGTGGATAGAGATTAGAGCGTAGGGAAAAAGAGAGGCAAGGGAAATGGGGCGGTTGAAAGAAAGACAAAGGAGAGGTACAAGCTAGATCAGATTCTCTGTCTAAGGTTGCCATTTTTTTTTTTTAATTTCTTTATTCTTCTCCCCCCGCTTTGGCCCGAATATTCATGATAATTCTTTGGAAGTTTTCCATACTTTTGCATGATGAAATGAAACCATATACATACATACATATATATATTAATAAATTAATTATTAAATTTCATAATATAATTATTTTACAGTGTATATAAAATTTTAAATTAATTTGATATATTTAGATAAAAATATTAATATTTTTAATATATATTTAATAATTAAAATTTTTTAAATCAAATAAATAGTTAAATATTTTTATTTTTTTCAAAATTTGAAGTGTAAAATTTACGTTAATAGAATATAAAATATGATAATCAGATTAAATAAATATAAATTATAATAAAAACTTATAAAAATAATTTAGTTTTATACTATTGGATCCTTTATTTCTCTTTCTATATTTATATATATATGAAAAGAAATCTATTTTATACTACTTTAAAACAAAATTAGTTTTTATATATTTGCAAATTTTTAACTATTTATATTTATTTAATTCAATCATCATATTTTATGTATGTCGAGTTTTAAGATATTAAAAATGTCTCATATTCATTTAATGTAAAAAATTTAACTTTTAAATATACATTGACAAAAATTAATATTTTTTATCAATATAATATAGATATTAAATTAATTTAAAATTTTATACGCAAAATAACTATAATTATATTGATAAAGACATATATATTTATCATATAATAAATTATCTAAATATATAAAATTAATTTAATTTCATTAATATCAACGAATCATTCTTATATGTACTATATATATATATATATATGTAGACACACACTCACACATACACAATCTTTTGCATTAAAGAGTCGGCCGAAAGCATCTTTTTTCCAACTCATGAACCATTATTTTTTAATTTCTTTATGTATAATTTAATAAATTAAAAAAATGAAATACTAAATGAACATATAATAATAGAGAAATTATCAATTTAATTTATTTGTGAAGTTTAACATCGGTGTATGAATAACATCAAAATGTCTCATTATTTTTGTATGAATTTATTAATTTTTCAGATATTCTTATGAGATGTATCATATAATGGCACCTATAAACTTGCATTTTGCGAATGAGATAATTTATTGTATTATACACATTTAAAACATAAAAAAAAAAATCTAAAATTACATCCATTAAAAGCAAATTCCAATGCAACAAAATTTAACATGATTTGATAATTGATGTTTATGTGAATATTTTAATTAATTTTTTATATTTGATTCATTAATGAATGAATGCACGATAAAAATATTTTAAATGAATAATTATGATAAATAAAAATTTTAAATGTGAAAACGAGATGCAGAAGATAATAAATCATTATTCATCTTTGTGTACATGATTACTCTTTTACACTCAAATAAGTTACGGAATATGTTAAGAAAAAATTATTTAATATATTGATAGTAAATTTTTTTAACTTCATAATTGAAATTAAAAATCTGTCACATATCTCATTTAATTACTTTTTTTTTTAAATATACAAAAAATATATTATAATATTTTAATTCTATTTATATTGATATACTAAATAATTATTCATATATTAATTTTCTATACTACTTAAAAGTCTAAAAATGAAAAAGTTTTTTAATTTCGCCAAGATATTGATTAAAGGTAAAAAATATAAAAAGGAAAAAAAATCCTTAAACCGAATTTATAAATCATTAATATAGTTGACATGACATTTTGATGAGCCAATCAATAATTTACACATGGCAGAATGTTTATCTTAGCCATTGAAAGTCTCGTTGACAGGTTTCTTAATTGACGTTACATTTTGTAATGAAGGAAATTATGTCAATAGCCAAGTCAATTATTTTGGTGTTTATTGGGCCAATAAAGAAGCGCCACGTAGCAACAAGATTTTTACAAAATAGTTGGCCTAAAATAATAACATAGAATTTGCTTTGGATTCGTGTATTTTTATAATTATAAATACATTTAAATTATTATATATTTAAATAAATTTTAATATTAATTATTTATGATTTATATATTTAAAACAATTGTGTATTGCATCGCGTTCAAGTTATTTTTTAATTAAATTTTAATTATTTTTATATCATAAAATTATATCATATTTAAAATTATGGAATATCAATTACAGATCTTATGCGAGTTGGCCTCCATTTACTTAAGCTAGGGGAGAAATTTGCTACATAATAGGAAGTAACCATGGGGGATCTTCCTATGAAAAGTGGAAGCGATCAAATAAATTTGGCAATATGTGTATTTATATAAATTTTATGTTATTTTTTTATATTTTATAATGTTTTTAATTTTTTTGTATCATGTGATTATAGTATGTTTAAAATTATTAAATTTTACTAGCAGTTATTATATTTTTTATTCTTATTTTTAAAGATTGAAACAATATTTAGTAACTTTTAAAGAAGTTTGTACATTCGATTATCTTTAAAAGTTGTAATCAAATAATTTATTTTTATTAAGATGCCTTTTTGTTTAATTTTTAACCAATTTTTTTCGCTTCAAAATATGAAGTTTATTAAAATTACATTTAAATTTTTTAATTTGTGTTCAAAATTAATTGACATGTTTGATCGATTTAGTGTTTAAAAAAAAATTCATATGATCGATTTGGTGTTCTAAAAAAATTTCAACAATTAAATTACAATACGTAATTGTTTTAAATAATAGATTGTTCCTTTAAAGTAGACCTGCTCACGGTAGCCCAGCCCGACAAGCTTAACCCGAGTGGGTCTGGGCTTGGATTTTAATATTCTTATTCTGGATCGATTGGTAACAGTGATTTTGAATTAAAATAATATATTTTTATTTAAATTTAATTATAAAATATATAAATATTAATAAAAATTTTTAATATGATGAACAATATTTCAAACTTAAATGAACAGACCTAAGCATGCTAAGTATGGATCTGAATTTAAAATTTAAAAAAATTTGAGTCGTGACTTGCCTTGATCCATGAGCAGGTTAACCTTAAAGACAGAAAGAATTTTTTTTTTCTTTTTAGTACTTCCATTCAATTTGAGCCCATTTCTATTGCTTTTTCGGCTTTTTTGGGCCTTTAATGGGCTTCAATGTAAATCGATATGGACACAGCTTGCTACAAGATCTTGCTATAATTTGACACTTGATACACCCAATTACGTGGTTGAAATTTTTTCTTCTAATTTTTTTTTTAAAAAATAATGTATTAAAAATAGAAATATTTTTTAATAAAAAATGGATAATTTTCTTTTGCAGAAAAAATAAAAAAACGATATTTTTTAGGTAAAAAGTTAGTATTTTTTCCTTAAAAAATAGCTAATTATTATTTTAAGTAAAAAACACAAACATATTCAATTTTATATTTATTAAAATAATTTATTTAGTTTTTCTTTTATATTTTCTTATTTAAATTGATGTTATTTGATTTATTGACACTAATTCAATTCGAGATTTTATAATAGTATTAGATTATGTCACATTCACTTGATGGGTGAAAGAAAAAAAATCCTATGTAATATATACATATATATTATAAACGAGTAATTTTCTTAGTAGAGTGGTAGTTTTTAAGGGATTCAAAATTTTTATGAGTAGTAATTTTTTACTTGTTATACTATATTAAAATAATTGATTAAATTAATTTTACGCGTTAATCGGATATCAATTCACTTAATTAAATTACCTAAAAACTTTAACATTATATTAATAATATAAGTGACGGATGATTATGTATTCTTTTAAAAAATATAAAACCACCCACTAATTTATTTTTTAAAAAATAATTTTCTATTCATTCGCATAATTAATTATTTGCATATCGGGTATGCTCTTATCTAATATAATATAAAGCAATTGAAAAACATAAAAACTTTACAATATTATTATTTAATTTATAAAATATTTAAAATTTTAATTAAATTACTGTTATTTAATTCATGATATGACTTTATAATAATGTAATATAAATAAATACTACAGTCTTGTTTTTACTTAGGAATTTAATTTCACGTACAAGATAGAGAAATCAGAGTCAAAGTTTTCGACTTGTTGAACAAGGCAAGACAAGAGTCAATATTTTATATATATATATATTAGAGTCTTCTGCAAGCAAAGATACTTTCTCGTCAGTTTAGCATGTGCCAAATTTGGCAGCCAAAACTTTCGTGGCCAACAAGGATCGTTTTTTTTTTAATTTTAGTGTTATTTGTGTCGATTTTTATATACTCATATTTTATTTTATTATAATTATATTTAAAATATTTTATATTTATATAAATATTGATATATTAATAATTTTATATTATATACATTTAAAATTATTTTTTATTTAAATTTAATTATAAATAATCATATTTAAATTTAACCCTTAAATAAATATACTTATATTTATATTTAAATATACATTAAATATAAATAATTTAAATAAAACAAGAGTTTTTCTTTTTACCAATAAAATAAGAGTTCGAGTAATTTATTTTTTATCAATCATAAATAAATCATTTGACAGCGATCTCCGGAGCTTAATTCCTCCTATAAATAGCTGAACCAAATATTTCATATAAGCAAAAGTTTGAAAAACCAGAACAAAAAGAGAGATGGAGAAGAAGGGTTATAAAGGCATGCATGTTCTATTTCTTCCATTTCCAGCCCAAGGTCACATTAATCCAATGCTCCAATTCTCCAAACGTTTGTCTTCCAAAGGCATCAACTGCACCCTAGCCACCACCCTCTTCATCTACAACTCCACCAACCCTCAATCCTCCTCCTCCTCCTCCTCTATCCAAATCGCCACAATATCCGACGGCTTCGACCAAGGCGGCTATGCGCAAGCCACTAGTCCTCAAGAATACTTCGAACGGTTTGAGACTGTTGGTTCAAAGACCCTGGCTGAGCTCACTGTGAAACTCAAAGAATCAGCTAACCCAATCGATTGCATTGTATATGATACTCATTTGCCTTGGGTTCTGGCTGTAGCCAAGCAATTTGGATTACTTGGAGCCGCCTTTTTCAGTCAAATGTGTGCAGTTGATTATATATACTATAATGTTTATCATGGACTACTTAGTCTACCAATTTCTTCGAAGCCTGTTTCGATTCCTGGGTTGCCACTGCTTGAGCTAGAAGATTTGCCATCTTTTCTTTGTTATGCAGAAGGGTCATATGCAGCTTACCTGGAAATCGCGTTGAATCAGTACTCTAACGTGGACAAAGCTGATTACCTTCTTGTCAATACCTTCTACAATTTAGAAGACAAGGTTAGCTTTTTTTTTAAAAAACAAAAATTTTCTTCACCCTGTTCAAAGTCATGAATTCAGTATGTGTAATCATGTCGTGTGTGAGAAACGTTGCAAGGAATTCGAAATGGAAAGAAAGGTTTTCGTTTAAGCTGAACTGAGCCCAAGAGTAACTTATACCTGTTTTTATGACCCGTCAAGTGGCTCGTGTCACCCTCTTATCAGGTCATAATGGGTCGTAGATGTTCCACGTGTATAGGCGATTTTATCCGATAATCGAAACTCCAAGGTGATCCTTGTCATGTTTAAGTGTAGTTTCTCCATAGTTCTAGTATAGTTTTTATGGGTCGTATATGTTTCCAGGGCATAGGCGATCTTACTCGTATCCTGAACTCCCATACAAACTTTTTGCCGTGTCAAGCGTAATTTTTTCCTGCTAAGTAACCATGGAAAGACTAGATGTGTCATCTTGATATTAATAGTTACCTGACAAGGTAACTACGGGAAGACAACTTTGTGTCATCCTTGATATTTGATGGGTTTACAAGGCTTTGCTGGTTGAACCATTCTTTGGACTCAACATGTTCAAAATTATCTAGCCTAGAATTGAAATATGATATCTCCTCCTTACAAATAAAGTGCATGACCTACAGCTTGTTTGTCTTGAACAGGCACTGGATGCAATGTCTAAAATATGTCCATTGCTGACTATCGGTCCAACAGTTCCGTCAATGTACATGGATAAACGTATCCAAGATGACGAAACTTACGGTCTCAACCTCTTCAAACCAGACTCTTCTACCAGCATCGACTGGCTAAGTAGCAAGCCACCGGGATCT
>JBBYHK010000012.1:19205570-19250905 GCA_038382065.1 Adansonia grandidieri
TGATTTATGTAACTTATAATATATTTATGTAATTATAATAATTTTATGTATTATTATATAATAATATATGTAAAAAACAAAAAATAAAAAGAGGCAATGGCTGGCCTATGGAGAAGTCCCCTCCATTTGTATTGAATTAATTTAGTAATTCGGATCCATCTAATTTAATTTAAATTATATAATCTATTTATAAATATTAATTACAATTATAAAATAATTTTTTAATTTTAATATTATTTTAAATAATAGTGCAAGTTTTTTGAGCCGAGTTTAGATAAATGAAAAATTCTCTTTTTAATTATTAGCATATGGGCCAACGAATAACTAAACTTAAAAATCTATCTAATATTCTAAAAAGTTAAGATAAAAAAAAATCAAATCCATAAAATAAGATAGATAAAAAAATAAAATTTATTAAAAATAGATTGAATTTTAGATATGATACTTCTTTTTTAGTCCGATCTTTTTTACTATAAATAATATAATTTCTTTAAAAGAGTTATTTTAAAAAAATAAATATTGTTCTTAAAGATCAATCAATTATTTTATATATAAAATTGTGCATACTTAGATAATATTTTATAAAACGACCAAGGTTTAATTAAATTTTTTATTTATTTATAATCAAATTGAATCTAAGTTGATATAATCTTAACTAATAAAAGATATAGACCCAACTTATTAATAGATTTAATCGTTAATAATGGATTATAATCCGTTACAAAAATTAAATGTATTGATGTGATGACTATGTAATATTATCTTTATTATTTATTAAAATTGACTCTTGCGTGATTTAGTGGATGTTTGCTTTAAAAATCAAAGATGTTTTTGCATTGGTTTTGTTGAATAATAAAAGAGAACAAAAGCGAAAGTGGTAGTGGCGTTTCATACGTCAAGCAAGTCTAAAAATAGTATTAATAATATTTATATTTATTTAAATTTATTTTAATATATTTATATTTATAAATAAATAATTTAAATTTATTTAAATTAATTTATATTATAAAATTATATATTTTTTATATGATAAAAATTATATAATATATAAAATATAAAATTAATATATATTATATAATTATAAAATAAATTTCTTTGACTTTCAAAAATAAAACTAAGACTAAACTCATATTTTAAATAAATTTAATTTTTTATTAAAATTTATTTTTTAAATTTAATATGTTTACCCATTTAAAAATAAGTTAATTATGAACAAACCTCTAGAAATTGGTATCTAGTAGGTGTCATTTCTTTTCCACCCATTCACCGATTTTTTTTCACCCATTCAGTTCCTTTACTTGTTTCTCGCACGCTACAATCATCCACTTCCCTTCTGTTCTTTTACATCATTCATCGATTTTCTTTGTCCTTTAGCTTGACCACGCCGTCCATCACTAATCATTTTTCCCTTCATTTTTCCTATTTTAATTTTTTTATTAATTCTTCTCCGGTCTTTTTCTGTTTTTGTCCTCCTTTGCTTTCCTTTTTTCTTGGACTGTCTTTTCTTTCCCTTTAGTTGTTTGGCTTCAAACGTCTATATACATACATATGAAAGGCAAACAAATAGCATGATTGGTGAGAAAAATCCCACCGCTGTATTAATTTTACCATCACCGCTTTTCTAAATCTCAATCTGATTATCCATCTAAATTAAGTCGAAGTTGCTGATGACGTTTAAACCTTTGGATGTATTCCTAAATCTTCAAAATCTTATTTTAATTTTTGATAAATAAAAATTTTTAATTACTATTTAATAAATAAAATTATTTTAATAAAATTGAGTAATAAAATTTATTTTAGTTTTTAATATATTTTAAATAATATTTTGAAAATTTCAAGTTCGACTAGTCAATATATATGAATATAAAAAAATAAAAATTTTTTTATCTAAACAACCCGATATATTAATAGATCTATACATATTTACCTTTAAAAATCATACGAAGTAAAAGAAAATAAATGTACTGGGAGAATTTTTTTTTCCTTCAATTATTTTAGGATGGCCGTATCTTTAGTTATAGAATTATCCTTCAATTTTTTTAATTAATCATATTCTTTGAAAATGATATTTGATTGTTCGCTTAAAATTTAATTATTAAATATTTATCTATCTATCTATTTATAAGCTATTATTTTTTTAATCTTTTGAGCTTTAGAGGTATTTCATGAATTTTTTAAGGTTATTATGGTCATGTTGCTTGGAGTTTCTTTGGTTTGCTGGTGTTGCACGTGATTATAAAAAAATGTTTAATTTTTATATTTTAAAAAAATTAAAAAAAAATAAATGAAAGATAGTTGATAGACCGATGAAATTGTTTTGCAGAGCTTAGTGAAAAATTTTAAAGAAAAAAGGAAAAAGCAAGTAGGGAAAGGGTTTTTGGGATTGATTGACAGCGTAATTGACGCAAAAGAAGAATACGTAGCCAATTTTTTTTTTCATTTTTCTCAATAAATTTTCAATGACCCAATCAAGTGGTATAACGGTAGTGAGAGAGTGACAATGACAGCGTCTCACGACGACAATATCTCTTTCACAACTAGATAATGGTAGGTCTATTCGTTTCTCTCTCTAGTTCGATAAAAATTCCCACGACCACTCAAAAGTTCGGTTACAATTGATACAATCGACAAAATTTACTTTGTGAGATTCCAATTTTGTGTGGTTGAAATCATCAAAAAGTTCTGTTAGCAATTATACAAAAAAATATATGTGTGTAGTTTAATTTAATATTTAATAATATAAAATATTTTTGTTTAATTTTAATTTGAAAATATATTTGAAATATTAAATTTTTATTTTTTAAAAAATAATGTTTATTAGGTTCGATGGACAATATTGAACTGAATCTTCGATAAAGATTATTTTTTTAAAATCAATTAAGTTTAGTTTAATTTAACCAAACCTATAAGTAAATCTATTTTAAACTTTAAGTTTATTTATTTAATTTAAGATAATAACTTCTTATACAAATGTATCATTTGTAAAGGATTTTACAAATATATATAATATACTTGAAAATACTTCAGTTTCCATGGTAAACGTCAAATCAATACTAGCATTAATTTCAATGGTTCGTTTGATTTAAGCAAGTCTTTTATACTTTTGTTATGTCAAATAAGTTTACATTTTTTTTATTTAAATAAATTTTTATTTTGAAAGATTAATTTATTTAATGATTATTTAAATATAGATTAAAAGTTAAAAAATTATTTAAGTTTAAATTAAAAGTTAATGACTTATTTGTATGTAATAAAAATACAAAAATTTAATTATGTAATAAATTCAAAGTAAAGCTAATAATATTAAACATGATAATATGAATATATAGATAAAATAATTAAAATATGATATATTTTACATACAAGTTTTATAATTTATATAATATAAATTATTAATATATCAAAATTTATATAAATATAAAATACTTTAAATATAATTATAATATAATAAAATATATAAATATAACACGAATATTTAAATATTCAACTGTTATTTTTTTATTATAGCTTTTAATTATTCACACTTTCCCCTATAAATGGCTTACCCCACTAATCTTGAGGATGGTAAATCATAGTGAAGAGGGGGAAAGATGGATAAAATAGCTTCTAATAGAGTCCATGTACTGGCAATTCCTTACCCAAGCCAAGGCCATGTTAACCCAATGCTCCAATTCTCCAAGCGCCTATCCTCCAAAGGACTCAAGGCAACCTTTGTCACCACCAACTTCATCTCCCGAACCATGAAGCCTCAATCATCCGGCTCCGACGTCGATTTCGACAAGATATCGGACGGCTGCGACGAGGGCGGCTTCTCGGAAGCCGAGAGCGTCGATGACTACCTCAAACGGCTAGAAGCAGCTGGATCAAAAACACTAGCTGAACTCATCATAAAATACAAGAACTCATCCCACCCTGTTGATTGCATAATCTACGATGCTTTCCTTCCATGGGCTCTAGATGTAGCCAAGCGATTCGGCATCGTCGGAGCGGCTTTTTTTACTCAGGCTTGTGCCGTTAATTACATATATTACTATGCTTACCATGGGCTGTTGAGTCTCCCAGTTTCATCGGTGCCCGTCGCTATCCCTGGCTTGCCATTGCTCGAGCTTCGAGACATGCCGTCGTTCATCTATGTTGCAGGGTCTTACCCATCTTATTTTGAGATGGTGCTGAACCAGTTTTCTAATGCAGACAAAGCGGATTTCATACTTGTTAATACCTTCTACAAGTTGGAACACGAGGTTAGTAAGTTTACTTTTAACTACCCCAAAAAGATGTACTAAACGGTCGTGATTTTGAGTATTTGGTGTCATACATTCAAACTTACGGGTTACTGTAATATTCGAATTTGAATGAATTGTAGATATAAATATATATTTAATATGAATATATTTATTTTTTAAAATTTTTAAATAATTAAAAAAGTTAAAAAATTATATTTTTATATTTATATTTAAATATATATTAAATATAAATATTTTAAAAAATATAAAATCAGACTATCGCGAGTGATGATGTCTTGAACTCTGAGAAGTATATGGAAAATGTCTGACGTGTGAGGTATCCTATCGATCAGGACATGTTATTTTCGACGAAGTTGCGTGCATTTTTCAAGTTCATCGTCAGCAGCAGCTAAGCTCCAACGTCAAAGATGAAAGTCTTACAATATTAATTTATAGCAACAAAAATTTGACAGTTTCGTTCTCCCCTCTGATTAACAGGGTGTAGATTCAATGTCGAAAGTGATCACGCCATTGTTAACAATTGGCCCAACAATCCCATCAACGTACTTAGACAAAAGAGTCGAAAACGACAAAGATTATGATCTTAATCTCTTCAAATTAGACTCCACCAGCACTAATTGGCTAACCTCCAAGCCACCAGGGTCGGTTGTTTATGTCTCGTTTGGCAGCATGGCTAACCTAAGCATCAACCAAATGGCGGAACTTGCACGGGGATTAAAGCAAACCAATTTCCATTTCTTGTGGGTGGTTCGTTCATCCGAGATTGGCAAAATCCCAGACGGGTTCGTCGAAGAAATGGGCGACAAGGCACTGATAGCTAACTGGATTCCCCAAACCGAAGTGCTGGCAAATGAGGCC
The DNA here is from genome assembly GCA_038382065.1 of Adansonia grandidieri. NCBI lineage: Eukaryota > Viridiplantae > Streptophyta > Magnoliopsida > Malvales > Malvaceae > Adansonia > Adansonia grandidieri. The sequence goes on from JBBYHK010000012.1 coordinate 19,210,673, forward strand.
GTGGGGTGTTTTTTCACGCATTGCGGCTGGAACTCGACCATAGAGGCATTGTGCTTGGGAGTGCCGATGGTGGCAATGCCACAATGGACCGACCAAACCACGGATGCTAAGTTGGTAGAGGATGTTTGGAAGGTCGGGGTTCGAGTTAAGGTCGGCGAAAATGGGATTGTGAGCAGAGATGAAATAGAGTGCTGCATCAGACAAGTTATGGAAGGGGAAAATTGGAAAGTAATGAAAGAAAACGCTCGAAAATGGAAAGAATTAGCTGTTGAGGCAGTGAGTGAAGGAGGGAGTTCAGACCAGAACATTGATGAATTTGTTTCTAAATTATTGACACTTAGAGCCTAGTATTCTCTTAGTAAAAAAAACTGCTTAAACTTACGTTCCTAATGAATACACCGTTTAGTTCAATTGAAGGTTTAATTACTTTAGTTATTCTATGTGGAGGTTTAGTTACTTTGGTTACTCTCTATGTTATGATAATTAGATTTTGAGTAAATATCAAATATGAATATGTATTTGATACAAATATATTTATATTTTAAAAAAATTTTAATATATTTAAAAATTATACTCTAAACTTGTGTCTAAACACGTATCTAATATAAATTACAGATTTCTTTTAAAAATTTCATTTTATCTTCTGTTGTTCACTCTTAAATTGCTTTTAAAATCTTCCGAAAAGCTAGAAATTATGTCAAAGTAGAGAATAGAATTGTTATGGGTGAGCCTTAACCACAGCTTTTCATAATTCAAGCCAACCCCAATTACTTTTTAATAATAAAAAAATATTTTTATTTTTATTTAATTATAAAAATATATAAATATTAATATAAAATATTTTTTAATTTTTTATTAATTTATAAATAGCAATTTTAGTTTTCGGGTTGAAATGGGCGCAATTTCAACTTAGATAAGAATGCTAAAAAATTTCGAGCACGAACTAATCCAACCATCAACGCCTCTAAGTAGAGATGGAGAGAGTTGCATGGGAGGGGGGGCTGGAGATGATGCAAAGAGTAGACATTTCCCATTTCCAACACAAAGTCGCATAAAATTCAATGCTCCAATTAAGAGCTTAGCCTCAAACCCTAATCACCAGCACCAAGTTCACGCATATGCTTTCAGCAAGCCCCTTCAACAAAGCCTAAATAATTTGAAGATGAAAGAGCAAATATTATATCTTCACCATTTCACCAAAACTAGCCAAACTCCATGAGCTCAGAAATCATGCACAGAGGGAGCTGCATTCTCCGTGCCTCAATCTTGGGCAGTTAATGCCGTCTATTTGTCATTTGATTTTCGGAGTTCCTGGGTCACTTTGTAAAGATCTCCATTGCTCCATTGCCTTCAAATCCTAGTGCTGGAGATGACTGATCCGCCATCATTTGTTTGTAACTCGGGGTCCTATCCAGGTCAATTGAAATCTCATATCATTAATCAGTTGTCAAAATTTGCTGGAAGCAAGTTGGCTCCTCTGCAACACTTCAGATAAGCTGGAAGAGGAAGAAGTTCAAAAACCCTGTATACTTGTACACATTCAAACATGCTACTACGCAAATATTTGGTCACATGCTGTATATATATATATAGCATGCCACGAAAGTGCACCTTGAATTGCATGAAATTGGTGGGCTTAGAAAGAGGGCAGAACAAAACAAGTTAAATGACCACTCTCCCCATCACTAATGTATTTCACTTTCTTTTATTCATAAAACAAAAGTTTCAAGCTTTCTTTCCCATTACTGAGACACCAATATCATACTTCATCTCTGATTTGAATTTAAAAGTTCCAAGACTCTCATTGCGAAGCCTAAAAATATGCATCATTTCAAAAATCCGATTTAGTTATCTAGTCTTGATGTTTTTGGGCATTTTCGCTTCACGGCTTGTTTAAGTTTTTAGGCTTTCAAGTTCCGGTTAGATCATGCAATACGTCTGTTTGATTTTATTATTTTTCATTAAGAATAACATAATGATGTTAAACAAGTTTCTAAAGGAATACAGCTTTGGGTAGTTAGCTCTTAGTTTTTCAACTTCAAAGGGAAAATTTCTTTTGAGCAAAACCCACAAGTTACTCTTTTGTAATTTGCCTACAGATACAATAGCATTCGACTACCACTAAAGACCAACAAACAAAATCCCTGACACTCTTAGTAGGCCTCAGTGCTACTTAAAGTATCTATATTGCTCCGATTCTTCATTTCTCTTGGATTACCCATGTCCAACACGTGCATCCGACACATATACGGATATGGGTATGGAGATATGACCTTCAAGGATTCTTCAAATACATGGAAAACTTGGAAAGAATCGAATATACCCCTTCTCACACATCCTCATATCACAGTCCCAGTAGCATAGACATAAACAGCTTGGCTCAGTGCATGCCGAGTTACAGATAGTGGAAACAAATGGGTCACAACATGGGATAATTTACCAAAAAACAAAACTTATATAACAAATAATACTAAAAGGCTGGTTGCAGCATTGCCTACTAATTGTTATTAACACTATAAATTCAGCGCTTGCCACGCGATGCAAAGTTCATCACTCTGTGCATGCACTTTAAAGGGATTCTTCAGTTTTTTGACCTTCTAGACTGAGCCAATTTATCATCAAAGCATCAGAACCACTAATGCATAGCCTGAAATGGCCAGCGTTTCCATTAAGGGATGCTAAACTTGATAGTACTTAATAGATGACATCGACCAAACGGCCTGGTAAATGTCTCAAAAACAGAACGAAAAGAAGTTTAGGCCTGAAGCGACGAGTCAATTCCAAGTCATTTATATCCCCAAGCCTAAGTGCATCCATCAAGATCAGATTAATTAGCAAGTCCCACCACCCTGAAAGCCCACAACAGTGCCGGGCCAAAGCAACCAAAAAAACAAAAGGAAAAGACTTTCAAAATTTGAGATATCTCATAGGGTAAATTAATATCCTAATAAACCCAGCATAACTTAGGAGGAAAGAATTATCTAGCCATCAGAAGTTAGAAGCCAATACAGCCTAGCCATCCCTGGAACGAAAATACACTCACTAGCACAAGGTATTAACCCAACAAAAGGACTCATGAGCTTTCTTTTTTTCCCTCAAAAGTCAAAAGAATGCTGATGTATTTTTAAACCAGGGAAAAAAAAGTTTAAAAAAAATCAAGATAGATACACGACTTAAACAAAATTACCTAATAATCATCGTCACCATCACTAGAACTGGAGTTATCATCTTCAGTCCTGCTTCCCATAGAGCCTGAACCACCTACAGATATTTTAAACAAAGCAGTTATGCATAGGATAATAGCAATTACTATATGCAATCAAATAAGGCAACTTACTTGTTCTATCAGAAGCCAGCATCCAATCTTGAAGACAAACCAAAGCTTGTATCATCTTTGATTTTAAGGAACTACGATCAGCGCCAATCACTTGAGGACCAATGTCAAATGCGCTGTCAGAAGCAATAGCGGATACTGGAATGGTTAAAACATCACGAGCCATTTTTGAAAGCTCTGGGTACCTCAGGGAGCATAAAGTCCAATACTCTAAGACATCTATTTCACTGTTTAGATCATGGCTTGGTTCTTCTAAATAAAAATCAAGTTGAGACTTCTCCACTTGAGTTCGAAATCTGGCACTTTGAAAGGTTTCATAATCTTCAAACCCGTCATTATCAGCTTTATCATTGGAGATTCTACTGGTAGAAACTGATGACACAGTGGTATGAGAAGGGCATCCAGAATTTTGCATGTATTCATCAAACAAGCCATACAACGTGTTAACACTTACATTAACATATTTCTGAGCGCCACTACCATACAATTTGGTGTAACAATATTCAACAAACTTAATCTTATACCTAGGATCCAAGATTGCAGCACATGATAAGATCAAGTTATATGCTGACCAGTATTGGTACAATTTTGAGTGCATTTCCTTAGCCATGTGAGTCATAAAATTTTCTGGACCTCTAACCATATCAAATAAGCGGCTATGAACTTTCCATGCTGCTTTGAAATACAAATTTGAAGTTGGCTGTCTATTTCTAAAAAATACACAAGTCACCTCATAAAAGACTTTCAGAAATTTGTAGAATACACTCATCTTTTCCCATTCATCTTCCGATAACTTTGGTATAAAGCTTTTGTCCTGTTCTACCATGTATATGAACACATCCTTATAACACAAAGCAACTTCTATCATGTTATATGTGGAATTCCACCTAGTAAGAGAATCAAGACACAACTTTCTTTGAGTATCCAAATTCAAAGTCTTAGCAATTATGTAAAAGTTCTTCTTCCTATGGGGGGATTGCTGCACATACTTAATACTGAGTCTCAGTTTTCCAATGATATCAATAACAAGGTTGAAACCAGCTTGCACAATAGAATTCAAAATGTGAAGGAAACAACTCATATGAAAAAATGCACCCTTACAAGGAAGGTACTTTTTCACATCAAGTCGTGATTTCAGCATGTCAGCCACACAATCATCAGTTGAGAAGTTCTCCAGTGTAATGCTGAACACCTTGTGTTCAATGTTCCATTGAACCATACACAAAGCTATCTCATCAGCAACGGACAAGCTATCATATGGAGGAGGTATGAGCTTGAGCCTTAAAATCCTTTTCTGCAACCTCCATTCATGATCAATGAAGTGTGCAGTGACACAATTATAACGATCATCACCATCAGATTTCCATGTACTGGATGTCAAACAAATACGCCCAGGGCATGTTGCTAGCAATTCACGAATATTCTCTCTCTCCTTCAAATAAATGGAAATCATATCCCTTCTGATAGACTTCCTACTCAGCATCGGAAATTCAGGACATGCAGCACTCAATAAACGTCTAAAACCTGCATCTTCAACCACACTAAACGGCTGTTCATCAACAATGATCATCATTGCAATCGCTTGACAAATCTCATCTGCATCTAATTTATAGCTTTTTAAGGACGTAGTAGCAGCAATCACGGTGTCATGCGAAAGAGTGAGACGATTAGCATTGCGGTTAACAGGTTTAAAGCAGGCTTCAATTGAGTGCTGATCTATGTCATGATTACCGCGTTTAACACACGATTCAATATGACGCCTCAAGTGAGAAGTACCACTAGTGGTTTTAGCAGTATATATTCTCCTGCATAACTTACATATAGCCTTGGAATCTCCTTGCTGTGCTGGAAGTTTCTCAAAAATATCCCATACCTTGGATGTTGTTTTTGGTCTCTTTGAGGAGCTTTCATATATTTCTTCATGAACCACATTTAACGGGGTAGCGGCTTCCCCCGATAGATTCTTGAAAAAATCTGCAGTTGAGGCAATGGAAACAACAGAATCGAATTATAAACAAATCAAAGTGAAGATAATTTAAACTTGAAGTACTGATTTGGTTGCCAAAAAAAAAAAATGAGAGCTTACCTGGACCAAGCTTCTGATCAAAGTTATCCATTGCTGTTATTATCGAAAATCGAAAGGAAAACTCCAGAGGAGGGCGAGAATCAATAAATTAGTTCAAATGAAGCAAAGTTCACGAATAAGAACTGAAAAAACCTGCCAAAATTGAGACGAGAAAATCCATAAATCCAGCAGTTTTAAGACGAAACACCTAAGTTCTAGGGGCTTTTGAATTTTCAAAAAAAAAAAAAATCAAATACAGGAATCTTCCCAGTCTTTCCCTCAATCAAACAAACAAAAAAATTTTCTTTTTTAATTTGTTTCATCAGATTGAGAGGAATTTCAACTTCCCAACTTAAAAAAAAACAGACCGACGAAGAGCGAAAGATGAGATAAGCGACAAACTAAAACCCTAGAACCCAAAACAAAAATCGAGAGAAAAGAGATCAAACCTTAATTATGATCGCCAACCAAATAGATAGATAAAACCCTAAAATCGCCCTTGTGTCAATGAAAATGACCCAATTCCAAAGGCAAAAGACATTCTTCTCAGTTTCAGAATCACTAAACTTGATTAATTACAATTTACCCGAAGACGACAACATGGAAGATATAATTAAAAAAAAAATTAGAGAAACTGAAACAAAAGTTAGGAAGATTGTCGACTTTCCAACTCTAGTTGGGAGAAGATACTGTTCATAGCAGACTAACCTAAACCACATGGACAAAGCACCATCAGAGAAATTCATGGCGGGTCTAGGCCGCGGACCGAAACAAAATTTTATTTGTCAAAGAAAGTTTATTTTATTATTTAAAATAATATTAAAAATAAAAAAATATTTTTATAATAATATTTATAATTAAATGTAAAATAAAAATAATATTTTATTATATAAATTATAATTTGAATCAGATTGATTAAAAAATGACTTATCTTGATATATTCAGTACGAATCAAATTTGTTCAATCGGATAAATTATTCGATTACATTTAAAGATAATATCAACTAAATTATAAAAGAAAACCATTAATTTAAGAAAAATAGTACTATTGATAGGTAGACCGAAGATTTTATGAAAAAAAAGATAGATTGAAGATTAAAAGTGAAATAGTATTAGACAATAAATTAGAAGATTGAGGAATTTATTCAATTTGATAAGTTTAATTTGAATAAACTTAAGATGCAAATAATCATTAAATTAAGTTTAATCATTCGAGTAAATTATATATAACACACTTAAATTATTTAAATATATAACTGACGAATTCCTTTAACGAAGTGCTTATTAATATATATATATGTAACAGTAATTTTTTTATCATGCAATAGTTATCAATTCAAGTTTATTAATATTACACATTCTAGCTGTTTAGATGTATAATATATGAAAATAAAATTTATTTAATTATTTTTCTTTAATTAAGCTACTTAGATTTATAATTGATGAATAAAAAACTTATTAGAGGGATAAAAATTCTTTAATATACAAAAACATTAACAACATATTTAGCTTGGTTCAATCATCAAAACTAACATTGTTGTTTGATTGGAAGAATGGTCATTCTTCTTTATTGGAAGAAAGTGCTAGAGAGAAATTAGAGGGAGAGAGTAGCTAAAGAAAAATGAATGGAGAGAGAAAAATAAGCTATTTTCTAGGTGAAAAAAATTAATAAAAATTTAAAAGGTAAATATATAAATAATATTCTAAATAATCTTTGAAAAAATTATCTTATATATAGTTAGTGAAGTTTTTAAATTTTACAAACAGTATTAAGATGCTGGTACATACTTGTTTTTTTGTTATTATTACTTACAAATGCTTTAGCATAATTTTAACCAACTAAACAAAGTAATAGTATTCTTTCTTTATTCCATTCAACCAACCAAGCTATGTAATTTTTTTCTCACCAAATAGTTATTCTACTCTAGTGAATCAAATATAACGTAAGTTTTGCTTTTATAATAATTTTCAATCCGAAATTAACTATGTAAGGTTGATTGATACCACACCCTAGAGTTATGTAGATACATAATTATTATATACAAAACATATGAGATCATTTTTTCCTTTAACATATTGAAAAGTACACTAAATATAAAAACATCCATAATTTGATTTTATTATTTTAATTTTATTTTTACTTTTAAGTAGTTTTTTAGCTGATAGTTATCTTATAAATTAGCAGTAGAATATAAAAAATTCACTAACAGTGTCAAAAAATGATGTATGCCTTGTAGGTTATATTTAAAATAAATAAATAAATATGACACATGTTACCTCACTAGCCTCGTTTGTAGAATTTTTTTCATTTTGTTGCCAAAGTATGAGATAATTATTCTTTTTTCAATTAAGTTATTGTTACTTAACTCGTGACATATGTAATTAGATTACGGCACACTCATGATACATGTGGATGAGAAGAAAATGGATAGGAAAATTTGTCTAAAAAAATCTGATTATGAGGTTTTTTTTTTTTTTAACAGAAAAATACATAATTATCTTGTTTATCATTAATAATATTTTTTAAGTTTTTAAGTAAGTTAATTGATTGAATTGGTAACTGATTAACTTATGATACTAATTTAATTAGCCGTTCTAATTTGTTATAGGTATAGTCATATGGATATTGATAGAGATGAGAAAATGAATGAAAATAATAAGAGATAATTTTAATAGTGTTTTTATAATTTTTGTAGCATCTTTTATAATATAAAATAAAAGGAGATAAATATATATATGTAGCTTTTGTTATCACTAGATCGAGTTGAAAATTTATTTTTTAAGGATTTATAAAAAATTAAAAAAATAATTTAAAAATTTAAAAATTAAATATATAATATTTTATTCACTTTTTTAAAAAAAAAAAAAAAACTACTCATCTTTTGTTTTTCATTTCTTCAAAAATTTATATAAAATAAGCATGATACAAACTCCGAGTTATGTAAGTAATGCCAACTGATATTATAATTTTAGTCACAAACATAATATAGCAAAAAAATAATAATAACAGCACGATACAAATGCATGACTGTGTCATAATTTATATAATACGAATTATTAACATATTAAAATCTTTATATATATAATACATTAAATATAATTATAATGTTAAAAAATAAATTTACAAATAGTTCTCTGATTTTCCTTTTTTTTTGTTTCGTTTTTTTTTTCTCTCTTTCTTTTCTTTCTCCTTTTACCACAATTACCCCTAAATTAATTGGTCATTGATTGTCATAATTTCCCCTCATTTGATTAACTTTTGATATAATTGCCAATCAATTTGGTATTATCAAAATTACCCTTCATTTGTTTCCCTCATAATTTATTTTTATTAATTAAATTATCATTTAATTAATTGACGATCGAGGGATGACTTTCATATTATTTTGCAAGATTCTCAATTAATTGATCAATGGATGACTTTCATAGTATTTTATAAGATTCTCAATTAATTAATCTATTAAGGGATGGCTTAAAAAATGATTTTACATTTGTTTTTTTTTTTTTTGTAGTATACATTTGTTTATATGCATAATATAAATAATATATTGATATCTTCTCTTTCTTAGTCATACCTTGCAATATTTTTGATTTCAAGAATGTTTGTGCAGTCTATTTCTACACCTAACAATTTTCAATTCTAGATAGGACAAAGTAATAAGCTTAATAAACACAAAATCGTACAACGTAACATACAATATATTTAAACATAATTTAAATAATATTTTAAATATAAATATAATATTTATATATATTTAAAATTTAAATTATATTTATTATATTTATGTTTAAACAATTAAAAAAAATCAATACATACTGCAAATTCATCTAGTATCAAATCTAATTGTTCCTCGTCTCGCAAATCACCCTTTAATTGTTTATTCCTTGATTTGTGTTTATTTTACAAATTGCCTCGGGATAACTTTCGTATATAATTATAAGTTATGAATGAATACTTATTTTTTTCTCTGTGTATGTATTTGTTTATATATATATATATATGTATATAATTAATATTAGATTTACACCTTCTTTTTCTAGTCATCCTTTCTAATATTTTTTATTTCAAGAACGTGTATATGTCACAAGATCATTATTTTTTTCAAAAGATATGTTTGATAAAATGTACAGTGTATCCGTTTATATTTCAAAAAATCTTTTTTTTTTTTCGATGTAAGATTAATGCACCATGCTTACTTTCTTAGAGCTCTTGGCGTAACATTCTCTCCCACCCAATCTCGTATGCTTTCATTAAGGGCTTTTCCACCATTTTTGCTTATCCTACCCCTACGGTGTTAGTCGTGTAGTCATAATTAGTCCATCCTGCCTACCCCACTTGTTGGAACGTTCGGTATGAAATTGGATTGTCGAGGGTTGGCTCTGATACCACTTATCGTGGGATTATTACCCTTTTCTCAAAAAATATACATGATGAGATGTACAGTGCGCCACTTATATACCTAAAGATCTTTCTTTTCTTATCTGATATGAGATTAATACACTCTGTCTATTTTTTTAGAGTGTTTGGTATGACACATACATCTATTTCTAAACTTAATAATTTTAAATAAAATATAAAAATAATATAATAAATATGATACGATATGTTTAAAATAGTTAACATGACACATTTGATACAAATATTATATTTACATATATTTAAAATTCTGACATAATTTATATTATGTTAATGTTCATACGATTAAAAAATATGAAATACAATAAGTATTCACCTCAATTTGCATTTAGTTTTAAATTGCCCCTTAATTGATTAATCACGCGAGGGAATAACTTCGGTATATAATTATAAGATATATATATATATATATATTTCTTTATATATGTGCATTAATAGTTTATATAAATAAAATTAAGAATAAATTTACATCTTCTCTTTCTTAGTCATACTTTCCAATATTTTTTATTTCAAGAACATGTACACAATCTTAGATAGAACCAAAAAAGGTTTAACAGACACGGAATCAACATATAAATGTGATCAAATATATTTAAATATAATTAATACAATATATTTAATACATATTTTATTTATATTTAAAATTATAATATATTTAATTATTTACACGCTATTAAAAAAACACAATCTATATTCTCGTGATATCAAATCTAATTATTCTGCCCATTTTCGAAGGTAATCCAGCCAATTGTTTTGCTGAACTGTCGTAAATAATGGCATAGGTGATAAAGATATTGAAGTGACCTAATAATAGCTATATGTACAAACTTGGTCAGACATTAGCTAAAATTGAAAATGTACCATATATCAAAGACCATATAAAAATGGCTAACCAAGCTGAGTAATTAATGGTGGTGCCCCTTGGAGGTGATGGTTTTAGCGTGGCCTGCTAGCTTCCACAACTTACGTTATCTCAATTCATAGGTGGATATCGAATACAAACATACATTCATATATATATATATATATATTTCACTACTTATATATATATATATATATATATAGAAAATCATTATTACATATTACACGTAATTAGTTTTCAAAACTCAAATTGTTTTCACCCTTCTCGATTGTATAAATGAGTAAAGAGATTAGAGATCAAAGAGAAAGAGAGGATTCAGTGGGTTATCAGATCAGTTAGTTGCAGACAAAATGGAGATCCTCAAACAAGAAAATGGTCGTCAAGCCCAGGTTCTGGTATTGCCTTTCCCAGTCCAAGGCCACATCAACCCAATGCTACAATTTGCAAAACGCCTGGTTTCGAAAGGGCTTGAAGTCGCACTCGTCACTTTCTCCGGTAACCAGTCTTTGGCAATCCGTGACAGTTCTGTCAAACTCGTGCCTGTTTTTGATGACCTTGGAGCCGACAATCTGCTAGAAAAAAGTGTCGACGATTACCTGGAGCGGTTCAAAGCTGTTGTGACCTTAAGATTACCACAGATCATGGCGAAACTAGGCATGTTTAGCCATGGAAGTTGTCTGGTTTATGACTCAGTGATTCATGGGCACTCGACATTGCCAAACAACAAGGCATCTATGGAGCTGAATTCTTCACTCACTCGTGCGCTGTTAGTACGATCGTTTACAACGTCCATGAAGGATTGGTTAAGGTCAATCCACTTTCCGGGCCTTCTTTGTCAATGCCTGGCTTACCATTGCTTGAAGAACACGACCTGCCATCTTTCGTTTATGATATGGGAGCCTATCCAGCTTTGTCACACTTGCTAATCAATCAGTTCTCAAACTTCAAGGAAGCTGACTGGATTTTTGTTAATACTTTCACCAGCTTAGAAGAAGAGGTACTTGAATCTTGTCTCTAATCATTTATTGCTCTCTGCAATTCTTACCAACTGTGTTAAATTTTTTTTAAGTACTCGTTGTCTCCGAGACAACAAACATTAAGGCTTGGACATAAAGATATGATATTTTCTTTTAAAAAATCTTTTAAATATGCAAAATTTTTGGAAATAAAAATGAACGTACTCAATCTCGAATCTTTGAAAGGTAGCACCCCCAACAATATTTCACTCATTCTTTTGTAATAATCTGGTTAAAATGTGTGGTTTAATGCTAAATTTGTTGATAATTCCAAACAGGTGGTGAACTGGATGGAAAACCAGAGGCCAATCAAGACGATTGGACCCACAGTTCCATCGAAGTACCTGGACAGACGACTGGAAGATGACAAGGATTATGGGATTCACCTCTTCAAGCCTGAGATCGACATTTGTGTCAAATGGTTGAACTCTAAACAAACTGGGTCAGTTGTTTACATATCATTCGGAAGCTTGGCAGCACTAGGAGAGGAGCAGATGGAGGAACTAGCAATGGGTCTAAAGCGAAGCAACTGCAACTTCTTATGGGTGGTCCGAGAAACTGAACAAAAAAAGCTTCCAGCCAACTTCATGGAAGAAACTTCAGAGAAAGGGCTGGTAGTTTCATGGAGTCCGCAACTAGAAGTGTTGGCTCACGAGGCAGTGGGTTGTTTCATGACTCACTGCGGTTGGAACTCGACGATCGAGGCATTGAGCTTGGGGGTGCCAATGGTGGCGATGCCGCAATGGACGGATCAAACAACGAATGCCAAGTTCGTCGCCGATGTATGGAAGGTTGGAATCAGAGCGGAGATCGACGGCAAAGGAATCATCAAGAAGGAAGAGATCGAGAGATGTATAAAGGAAATCATGGAAGGGGATAGAAGTAAAGATTTCAAAAGGAATTCAGAGAAGTTGAAGAAACTGGCGGTTGGGGCAGTCAATGAAGGTGGGAGCTCAGACATGAACATAACGGAATTTGCAGCTAAACTTATTACATGCAATTAGCATAAAACATGAAGTTAATAAGTCCTCCTTTATTTATTTCCCGAATTTGTACCATTTCAATTAGTTTGAGTTTAAATCATTTTAAAATAAAATTAATTACGATCAATTCGTATGAATATTTGGATTTTGATTATCAATAAACCTATTCAAAGATTACTAAGTTCATTTGAGATTCGAATCGATTGAAGTTAAACACGTTACTTAGTGATTCGTATTGGTTTATTCGATCATTGTTCATTAAATAAAAATATTATTTATTTAAAATTAATTATAAAATATATAATATTAAAAATATTATAATTTTCTTAAATAACAAAACAAACTTACAAACCAAACTAAATCAAACTTAAATAAAATGATTTAAAATATATATATATATATATATATTGATCTACAATCGAACTCGATCCACGAACACTTTACTGAAGATAAAATTTTAGCTTGCTAGCAACAAATGACACCATTTTTGGTTATAAAAGGATATAGTTGGGCAAAATAGAAGTTTTAGTTTTTTTTTTAATTTTTATATTTTTTAGATCATATTGAAATAATAATTTTTTATCCTAATTTTATTTTCATATAAGATTTATTACTTTTAATTTTTTTTCTTTTTATTCTTTTCTGAGGTATATTTATCGATAAATAAAGTAAGACTGCATTTAGAAAAAAGATTTGCATAAGAATTTTTTCTTTCTTATTATTTGATACGATGCTTTATACTTTCTTTTTTATTTTTAAATTCTTTTTTGCAGGCATATATCTAAAACAATTTTAGTCATATATTCATATATTTGATATACGTAGTTTTGTGCATTAATTAATTTAGTTATTGATATATATTAATTATATTTTTCTTATTCAATTTCTTGAATGAATCTTTTTTTTTCTTTATTGACTTTAATGATTTATTTTTAAAAAAAATTAATTAAAGATAATAATAGAAAAACAAAATAGTAATAACTAAAACACAACAAACAACACGAACATGACATAAAAAAATTAATACTAATGTATTAAAATTTATATAACATGAATTATTAACATATGAAAAAATATATATATATATATATATAATACACAAGTTAAACACGATAATGACACTAAAGATACACACGAATATACGGATTTTTAAGTCCAAGAACATTAATTCTTTATATTTGTATTTTTTTTTTTTCCAATTTGCAAGCTCTCTTTCACATATCAAAACGTAACAAAGAAAGGGAACTGTTTCAGCTCCTTGAGAGAAGAAATAGAGAAGGAAGTTCCTTTTTTTTTTTTTTTCCCTTTTGTCTTCCAATTTCAACATGATTTTGTACTTTCTTTAGCTCACTCACTGTAACATACAATCTTTAACATGAAGCTTCAAAAAACTCGAGATCAAAACCTCCCTCAAATCTTTGTCCGATTTTCTCGTTTTTGAAGGAGCTGGAACCTCCCTTATTTCCTGCAAAGAATCACATGTCAAATGTAATGCATTAGATTATGATGTAAACCTCAAAATTCAGGAATAACAAAAGATTTGCGGGGATAAACCCCATAGAGGAAGCTTTAATAATGGATATATGTTGCTTTAAAAACTGAATTTCATCAGATTTCAGCAAAACATATTACCATTATAAACTAAATGTCCTCAGTAATTAATCACATAAAACCATCATCAGTTTGCTTGTGTAATTCCAGTTTTCTCACTGGCTACCAGGCAGTCGGCAGAGTGATAGCCAATGGAGGTCATCAGTAGATTCAAGCTATACTACTCTAGCTCTTCACTTTTCTTGAAATATATATGTCTAATACCCGTATCCAAGGATGTGACCCTCTAAAGACTTTTCAAATACATGAAAAACTAAGAAAAATTAACAAACCCATGTTGGACACATACCCATATCCAATTAAAGTAGGATGCATGTTTATATCTCTTAGATGTATCCAGTCACTGACAGTCACAATTTAAGTAGGCTTGGCACTCGCATATATATATATATATATATATGCATTTGCATCTCATTTCCACTTCTATACACATATATATCACCCCTCCATCTCCACCATCACCACCACCCAAAACCCGACTCCCACACCTGAGCAACATAAGTTATAAACACGGATGTCGAAATTGGTATCCACAGAAATTTACATCACTCCAAATCCCAGAAACAAAGTTAGTCCTCAAAGTTCCAATCTACGATATCAAAGCCACATTGACTTCTAACTACCTCCTCTAATTTTTCTTGTATGATAAATAAAAATGACATGAAACTTCTTTTTCTAAATCAGAAGGCATCTTAATAAAAAATTCAGTTTCGAACATCCTTGAGTTTTTTAAGAGGCAAAAGATAAACTCGAGCTCATTTAAAAGCCTTAGCTAAAAACATTGGATATGTACATGAATCATGATATGTCAAGGTACTCGAATAACATTTCATTCATATGTAACATATACAAACTATGTCTTAAACAAAAAATTTTGTGATAGAAGCATACCAAGGAAACTTGAAAGTGTCTTTCCACCACCCCTGTTTTGAGCAGTTGGCAACTATTCTGTCTAATCGTACGATGATCTCCGAAAAAGTTGGTCTGACGACAGGTTCTTGATCCCAGCATTCTTCAATCAGTCTGTTCTTATATTATAATGGGAGTAAAGCTTCGATACAGGATAAGCCATAGCACACAATGCAAACTTTTATTTATTTATTTTTGGTGAGAAGAGACTTAAAAACTTATGGGCTTTTCTTTCTAATTAAATTTGTAAGGATCAGAAGAAAATGCATAAATGAAAATGACACTGTCATTAATCCAATGAGCTTGAAGCTAGAAAGTAAGAAAGCAACATACTTCATCTTAAATCCGAGACTTACTCTTTTAAATCAGGAGGATAACTCTTTGATTTGGTTTTGAGCGGTGGTCTCTTTTGTTCTAAACACATCAATTTCACAGCCTCTTCGGAAGGCTTAGGATGAAAAGGCGCTGCTCCTTCAATCATCTGAACTCGTACACGAACAAATAGAAAAAATGGTTAATACCTACAATCAAACTAGCAGCCAAAAAAAAAGGAATGAAATTATTTAAAAAGGAAAAAATATAATGCCTTTTGCCAGAATGTAACATTTATGTCAGTGGATAACAAACTTTTGAGAGAGCATGTACCTCATATAGCATGACACCGAAAGAATATGCATCAACACTTCTATCAAAAATCATATTTTTATAAATTTCAGGTGCCACATATATATCTACAATTAGAAAAAACCAAATCATTAGTCACAGTTTTATCAAAGACTACATGTATTATACTTATATTGAACATTCAGAGGAAAGATTTTCAGTCACAAACACACTTGATGGATCAACATGAGCATCTGGATGTGCTAATTTTGCCTTGTCAGGTGATATTTTTGACAATCTCAACAAACCAAATCCAGCTATCTTTAACTGACCTCCATTATCCAGCAAAACATTTCTGGCACCTTACCAAAATTTCAGATATTAAAGAACAGTACATCACAATGAGTATATTGAAAAAAAAAAAAATTGAACTCGCAACTCTGCATCTGCAAGTATTGTACCAACTTCTATAGTGGTTCCTTACTTTGGCTTTAAATTGCAATGAATGATAGGATCTGGTTTACATTCATGAAGGTAATTCATTCCCCTGATATAAAGAAAACAACAGTCATAAAGTGAAGAACCAAGAGAAATAAATGACCAGGAACAGTCCTATGCATTATTAAATATGTGACAACATTGGATAAAGAACAAAAAACATATTCAGCACATTAATATATGACTTTTGCCCAGGTGAAAAATAGGACTTACTGATGATTAAAGTGACAATACAGAAAAATATTCTTCAGGTATGGTATAATCCAAAAAAAAAAAAAAACATGCCTGGCAATGTCAAGAGTAAATTTTAAAACTTTGGATGGCGATAGACGCCCTTTCTTTTGAAGGTAGCTTCCCAAGTCACCCTGAAATGAGGATCATCACCATAGTAACGTTAAAGTGGTGACTTTCTCTAGACAAAGCAAATTATGCAGCTAAAACAACTCTTTGCTGTAGTGTGGAACACAATTCAATTAACAAATACAGGAACCATGCCAGAAAAATCTGTACGTACGTATCATCCCCGGAATATGCAAAACCAAACTGAACAAAAACTATATGCAATAAATGTGAAAATATCAGAAGCTCTAATATAAAAATGCAAGAGAAAGAAAACAAAGTTTGAATTTATGAATGACAGAAATTGGTTGTGAGGTTAAGTCCGTCAAGCATTCCAAGCAATGGTTAAGTCTTTACTCAATGCATTCTTTCTCTGCATAAGCAATACATAGTGGACTTGGTTGCAAAATGCACATACATCCTAATCTTTTTTCTCCTACCTAGTATCAATTGTTCTGCTTCTGCATTTTATATTTTGACACCAGCTAAACTATATAAGAGAAAATTTTTAGGCCTGTGAGGAAATCTTCATTGTATAGACATCCACACTTTCTTCTTCTCTCTAAACAGACAAGCAGTGTATTTATCTCCTATCATATTTGAACATAGAAGCATGCATATATACAGATAAAATAGACAAATTGACAGAACAAAAACACATGCTTACTTTTGGATGATACTCTGAAACAATCATCATGGGAATATTTTGTGTAACAGCTCCAACAAATTGAACCACATTCGGATGTCGAACTTTTTCTAGCAAAGTTAGCTCATGCTTGAAAGCATTTCTGTTAAGGTAAGAGATATGAATATGGTTTTATGTTAGGCTCTGCAACAAAATTGGCCAATAAAAAAACTCATATTATCCCTTTAACAAGAATTGGAAAAATCACATAGCTCTCAGAAAACAAGAAATATATAGGAACCAAATGAGAATGCATAATCGGTAAAAAAAATAAACCAAAATTTTACATATCAATCACCTAGTGCCCAATGCACTAGACTACTTAGAAAGTTGCTTTACATTAGCTGACTAAGTTATATTTTAGCTATTTTTGCTGCCAAAAAGATCCCTTAGTTTCTTCTTGTTTGGATTTTATGCTGATTAAAAGAAAATTAGCAAATTTCTTCCCATATTTCTGGGTTATGTACAAAGATGCATATTGGAAAGCAGGCAATTGCTGCAGTTGTGAACCTTTGGAAATAGTTTATATACATTTATGAGCAGTTTGGGACATCAAAATGATAAGAAACAAACTGCATTGCTATACGGACATCTAGATAAGAACCAACATGAGGGACAATTTGAATTCCAAGAAAGTGTAAGGAGCCAACGAAAGCACAAAGTAACATCGTAAGTGTTCAGAAAGTAAAGGGAAAATGCATATTGTCATTCACATGAGTCAAAAACATATCTAAAGAAAACAAGGTAAGTGCATACATGCTCTCAGGGTCTGAATAGCTGTCCTTATCCAGTATCTTTACAGAAACCCTAGTGCCATTCCATTTTGCCACTTGATACGATCCCTGGCAAGTGATTTATGAAATGTTAACACTCCATCTACAAAATTACAAAATAACATAAATAAATGAAGGAAAAGCATAATATAGCTCTTCTACTCTTTCAAACATGAAGAATAAATAAAATTCCACGACTAATTAAAACATGGTTAAGGATATTACAAAAGTTTGCTCAAAGGAACAACAGTTTGTGAATATTTGAGGGAGATAATGCAGAGTTAAATTTATTCCTTCTTTGAAAAATATGAAGAAGTTTAACCGTTTCATGCTATGATTGACAAATTCCAAATTGTACAGCGAAAGTAAAATAAATAAATAAATACATAAATTTAATCTTTAGAAGTCAGAAAACATGTCTTTCTTAGCAATCTAAAATGTATTACCACCAAGAATAAAAGACAGTAGATTGTTGGATGCATGTGACTTCCAAATTAATGCCAAATATGCCACTTTTAAACCTAAAAAAACGAACAAAAAATGTCAACCAATCCGTCAACACTTTAATGCTTTTATAAAAATTGTAACAATCAATTGTAACAATTGCCTAAAACAAGCGGTAGACCTCTTGAAAGTGGATGAAATGCAGAATACTAATCATTTCACTTCATAGTGAATGAAATGCAGAACGCTATCCGCAAATCAACCTAATCACCTTGCAGATTGGACCACACATTGGTTTCCAAAAGCATCAATCCAATTAAAAGGAAATGAAGAGAACCAATACCTTTGTTATACCGTCAGACTTCCGAATTTGTAGTTCCAATGGATTAAGCTCGTACTCCGGAACCTCTCGAGGGTTAGCAACAGTCATCGGTGTCTTCCTGGTTTTCTAATATCATGGCAGATACGTAAATATCAATCTTCATACAGGCATAAATCATCAATCACAAACAAAATTGCTGAAAAGATGGAAGGGAAGAAAAAAAAGTTTAATATCATACAGGAACTTTAGCTCCACGGGCCTTCAAAATATTATACACCTCGACGTTTCCATAGTACTTTGCATCAGCAGCTGCCTGCCCATATAAAAATTAATATTGCTCAGCATGCGTTCATACCATCATGAATCAATATGATTTTAATAAAGTAATCAGCCATATGAGTGATGTCAGGAAACTAAAATAGCTAGAAAATCTAAAAAATTAGGGACATTTTTCATCCTAATTTGCCAAATCCAAGCACCAGATAATTTACCAAACTCCACAAAATCCCAGTTCCATATACTTAATCCCCACAAATCAATCAAAGCTAAATAGGTTAAATATCAAAACAAAATCTCATATTTTAATTCTCCTTGCTCAAAATCAATACAGTAGAACTATGATTATCCTAATTCAACAAAAACCAACTAATAAACAATTTAAAAATAAATTAACTTAATAAAACCTGGAAAAAAAAATCCCACTTTTCCTTCAAAAGAAAAACAAAAAAATTAAAGAAGAAATGTACCGTGCTACCCCAACGGTCACGGGCATCAATATTAGCCTTCCTACTAAGAAGAAGCTTAACAACCTCAACATGACCTTCACAAGCAGCGATATGCAAAGCAGTACGGCCGTCCAAATCAATACTATTAACATCAATGCCTTCGTTCAACAAATCCTCAACTCCTTTAACATCCCCTCTACACGCCATGAACAGAAGCTGGATGGTTGAGTCCAGGTTCTCCGGCACCGTCAGCTCATCCTTGACGCTACTCCTCCTAATGGGATCCAGCGACGATTGCCGACCGAAGCTGAACCGTAGATTGTTCCGCCGCGGGTCCAGCGACGACTGCCGCGTGAACTGACGGCTGAAACTCCGTTTTAACGACCCAGTCGAGAATTGGCGGGAGATTCCCCGTTTTAACTGCGCTGCTAAGTTTTCCATCGTCGTTTCTTCTGATACAAGAAAAAACGGTAATCCAGAAATCAAGTGTAAAAAACCGGAATAGCAAGAGAATTCACATAAGAATAAAAGAAACCCCAGAATGTAAACGTTATTTTCTTGGCTTCAAGAGATCGAGAGCCGAAAGGGGAAAAAAAGGGTAAGAAAAGTTAAGCTCAGGGGCTCCCGATGTCGAGCCGAGAAAGGAAGACGAAAAGGTAATTATGATGAAGAAATGAAAGAAAGGATAAGATTAAAGAGAGATGACGATTTGAGATCCGATCGAAGCGCAAGGGGAACAATCAAATAACAAGAGAAAAATGAGGGGAAAAAATTGGTGGAAATTTTGGGTTTTCGGTTTTGGAACAACGAAGAGCCCTTGCTTTCTCTTTACTCTCTGTTTCATTCAAGTTTTCAAACTGAAAGCAGCGAAAATGGCGTTCATGAAATACAATTAATTTATACTGCAATTTGGACGTATAAAACTGGCTAATGCCTAAAGATCGAAGAGCTGGACATTGCTAATTTACTTTATTATTACGATTCCCATGCACCCGTGAGTGAAAAATAATAATAAAAAAAATAACGCCTCTATAATGATTAATTTTTTTTAAAAAATAAAATTAATTTAAAATATTTAACTTTTTACATTAAATAACATTTATACTTTTTATTTTGCTTATGGATAAATTTTTAAAAAAATTAATTTTTAATTTAAGAATAGTTAAAAAAAACTCATGGAGATTACACTTGCTTTATCAGTTAGGTCGGGCTTAAAAAAATTTAAAATTAAAATTTTTTTTTGTTTAATTTAATAATTTAAATTATTATTTAATAAATAATAAAATAATAAAATTTTTATTTTTATATTAATATTAATATATTTTTATAATTAAAATTAAAAATATTATTTAATTAAATAAATAAGTATTTAAATCGATTTAGATAATAAAATGCTATATTTATGTCTGGTCTGATAGGTTACGGGATCTCTGAATAAGTTACATAACTAATTTACTTTATTATTGCTAGATTTCCGTGCACCCACCCAAAAAATGGATGAAGAAAATTTAAAAAAAAAAAAAGTTATATGTATATAATGGGTAATTTTTTAAATTAAATAATTTTTTTAAATATAATTATTTAAATTTTATATCAAATAATGTTAATATTATTTATTTCGTATGTTTATTAAAATTAAAATAAGGATTTGTTTTTTTTTGGTCCGTTCTTCAGAATCGGTGCCACTGACATTAAACTAAGTTATGAAGACTTGGATTATTATAAGTACAAGATGATGGTACACTTACTATTTAAGCAAAAAAATAAGTAAAAATGAAAAAAGGCAAAAAAAAATATGTTTTAAAAAATATGATTAATGAGTGCTTTTTAAATAAGAGAAAAGACATAATTATCAAAAGTTTATATTATTACTAATATTTTTTAAAAAGTTTTTTAAGTAAATTTTGTGTTCGAGTTGGTATTAAATTAACACATGACACCGATTTAATCATTCATTTTATAATAATATAAATTATTATTATTATTACTTTATTAGTATAATTAATCATATTAAGTTTTCTCGGTGAAAAATATTTTTTATTTTAACATATTTAAAAAGAAAAAAAGATTAAATTTTTTTAAAAAATAAAGAGAAATAATTTTTTGAGTAGTTAACTTTTAGTGGATAGATTTTTTTTTAAATAAAAGTCCAAATACCCTCAAATTTTATTTTATTATTATAATTTAATTTAGCTTTTTGTATTTTTGTAATGTTACTTTACTCGTGAGATTATTATTATTATTATTATTATTATTATTATTATTATTATTATTATAATTTTTGAAATATATAAATATATTTCTTTGAATGGTTAAAATTTATTATTAATTTTTAATCTATATAAATTATATTTTTATTTGAACCACTCTACTTATTTGAGAGATAAATTTACACTTTATCCTTTTTTCTTTTTTTTTTCATTTTGCTTGGTACATAGTAGCAGATTGTTTTAATATTATTTGAGAGTTATTCACATTGATATTTTTATTAAAAAATGATAAACAAATAAATCAACTAAATTCAAGTTAAATTTAAGTATTCTTAAAAATATTAATTATTAAATTTTTTTCATAAATAGATTGAAGAGTTTATAATTTTTGAATTCATTGGATAGATGATGAAGTCTTTTAATTAATAAATGAGAAAATGTTGAATCCAATTCTTCGTTTGCAAAATAATATATATATATATATATATAGAAAACAAAAAATGTCTAATAATATTAATAATAAATGGTTTGATTTTTCTTTCATTATTTTTATATCAAACACAATGTTTATATTGATGTTATATAGTGCAATAATCAAAATTTTAAGTAATGGATTTAGAATTAAAATTGAATTCTTATAATAAATTGTATAAAAATTAAACGAATTATGATATGATATGAAATAAAATGAAAAAAATAAAAAAAATAGCACGATGCAAAAAATAACTTAAATACAACATAAATATATAAATATTTTAAAATCAGCATAAAACAAATTATTAACCATAAAATTTATATAAATTTATAATACTCTAAACACACACAAAAATAAGGTAAACATGATACGAACATATAATTTTTTTTAAATTGAATTATTATAATAAATTATGTAAAATATGAGATGAATTGAGACATAACATAAATATGACACAAATATATAAATTTTTCTCTAAATTAAATAATTATGATAATATATGCAAAATAAGTGATGAATTAAAACATGGTATGGATACAACATGAAAAAAGTAAAAACATGACAAAAAAATATGAATACAACATAAATACGCAAACGTGTCAAAAACTTACATAAAATTAATTATTAATGTATAAAAATTTATATATAGATTTATAATATTTTAAACATACAAAAAACACGAATACGATATAAAAATAACATAAATACAACTAGAATACAATGACTATATCAAAATCTATATAAAATAAATTATTAATATATACAAATTTATACAAATTTATAATATTTTGAATACAAAAAATTACGGCATGAACATACAAAATTTTCATTTTCCTTTCCCTTTCCATTCTTTGAAACATTGAAATACCTTAATTACCCCCTTAAGCTCCTTTAATTCCCAATCTTAGGTGTCTCTACATAAGAGAAGCCAAAATTAAAATACCCCACTTCCCCTTGTTTGAGTCAGCTTTTAATGCTAATTCAAAATTTTTGTACGCTTTTTCATTGCTTAATGTTTTTAAATCTAAAAGAGCTACAATAAGTGCCCCCATTTACTTTAAGAAAATCTCAAAGTATTTGTTGTAATGATCACTCAAATGAATTTTAAATTATAGTTCTAAAAGAATACTAATTAAGAAGTCTTGCTTTTGGCCGACCTCAAATTGGATATAGTTTCCCATAATCACTTAAAGCAAAATGGTAGTCATTTTCTTTATTAGAGTAGATTTGATTTGATTAGATTTGAAATAAAAAAATTTAATTAAATTTAATTATTAATTTATATAAATATTAATATAAATTTTTTTTTTATATTTTTATATTTTAATAAATTTTAAATAATAAAATAAATTTTTAAATTGAATTAATCTTGCACCAAACTTAAATAATTTAATTTTTTTGGGTATTTGAATTTAACATGATTTGATAGATTTATTTAAAGATTAAATTATTTATTGATAAATACGGCCTATGTTAAATTATACTTAAGTAAATCCAATCTAACTTGAGCGACTATCTATATAAAATATTTTTATTTAAATTTAATTATAAAAATATATAAATTATTAAAATAAATATATTTTAATATTTTAATATTACGTAAATATTAAAATGTGTTCAAGAACCGATAAAACCTGCCAAAAACCGAAGTTTAGATAAAAGAAACAAAATAATTTTTATAAAGACCCGAATAATATATGGACACCTCTAGTATCAACTTTCTTTATGGTAAATGATGCGTGAGAAAACTACAAATCTAGCTTTTGTTGACAAAGTGGGAAAACAGGAGCCGGAGGGAAAGAGGTGAGATGGTGTGATGAAGCTGACAAGACCACCAATAATTGAGTTGCTGAAAAACCCCATGGGCTGGCTGGTGGGTGGGCAGATTCATAATTTGATGGGGATTAGTAGCCCCCCATTGCGGCATTCAGGCCAACACGTGGTGGATATCCTACCTCTTTACTTTTTCAAGCCTGGAGGCAGAGGCCATCCCTCTCTCTTAATTATTGTTACTACCATTGCCCCACAAATTAATAACATTTTATTAGAAGCATGTGATATTAAAGGTGAGAGTTTATCAACAGTGCGTAAAAATAATTAAATTTTATATTATTAAATTTAATATTTTAATATTTATATTTTTTAAATTTAAATAAAAATAATTAATTATATTAAGAAATTATTTAAATATTAATAAAATTTTGATATATGATACGATATAAAATTTTATATTTAAATTAGAAGCAAATTTGAGTTATTATTTGAATTTAAGTTATTTTTTTTATAAAATTTAAAATTAATATTTAAATTGTTTCTTAACACCATTTAATATTTTTTTATGAAATAAAATACTTCTTTTATTGTAGTATATGAACTATCAATAAATTTTTACCGATATTATGTATAAATATAATATAAAAATAATTATAATATAATATATGAATATATAATATTTTAAAATTTATATAATATAAATTATTAATTTATTAAAATTTATATAAATATAAAATATTTTAAATAAATTAATAATATAATAAAATATATAAATATAATATAATCACATAAATTATGAATCAATGTCCTACCTTTTAATTATACCCTTATTGTAGAACTATATACTCTAAGATTTGTCTCGTCAAAGAAAGGTTAGGCTTTTTTAGATGATTATACATATCTTTGGACTTTGTTTCAATCTGATCTGCAATCTTTTTTCTATATGATGCATTATATTGTTACTTTTGAATTTAAAAATAAAAAAAAATTTAATTTTGATCGATAAAAGAAATTTTAAAAAATCATTAAATAATTTTTAAAAATTATTTTTCATATTTTTAAATTTATATTACAAAAAATAATTTAATTGACAAAAAAATAAATAATAAAAATATTTTACCAAAAAAATCATATATAAATAATAAAAAAAATTAAACTTTATTTAATAAAAAAAATAAACAAAGGCACCTTATTGCTATTGGGTTGATGCTTACGGATAGGGAAAAGTTAGCTTTGATTGAAAGAGAGATAAGCTTTTTATTCCACATTGAAATTAACTTTTTCTTCGTAAAGTCTGATTGACTTGACTAGTTCATCCGAAATTTAGAGAATACTTTCCTAAGAAAATTACGTGCATTTGTTTAAAGAGAAATGTTGGATCTGGTTTGCACAAATTAGGGTTTAAGTTGAGTGCAGTTAGGGCAATTGTTACATCTATTTGTCTATCTTTGACAACTTGTAATAAAGACATGGGAATGTGTTGTTTTAAGAGTTCATCGTAAAATTGACTCTTTGAAGAATTCCTACAAACGTTAAAAACGATTGTTTAGAGTGAACAATGGTCTGGTGCCAACTAACAGATTGCTTTAAATCGATGGATTTGAATCAATTGTAAGGTGATTTTATGACTTAATGAATGATTTATGGTCTAAATGTTTTCGGATCAGTATTTTTAAGATAATCCACAATCCTAACTCCTAAGTATGCTATATGAGCCCACCTACCCCAAATCGAAGGCTTAGATCGTAAAGTTAAATTGTGAGATTTATTTTTAAATCAATTTTAGGATAATATATATATATATATAAATAAAATATATAAGTTGTAAAACTGAAAATTTTTAAATTTAAAATTTATTTTAATATTTATGAATTTTGACATGTTATTACAATCCAAAATAACATAAATTCAAAATAACCCAATGATCCAATTCTATCTAACTTGACTAGATCGATTGACATCTCCGATATTTAATAGAAGCTACAGGTATGGGTGAATATGATCCTGGTGGATGGCCCTAAAACTAGACTCATGGACCACTTACAAAGGTAGGTCTTAAAGGTTTTTAGAGTATAGATTGATTTATGATCTTTTAGGATTGACTTTAAGTTAATTTTATGGTCCAATGAGTCCAAGACTTTAAGGCCGAACTCTAGATATTAATTTTTTTTAAAAAATATAATTATCCAAAGCAATAAAAAATCAATATTTATAAATAAAAATTGGGATTATTTTAAGTTCATATTTTCTTGGTTTTGAAACTAGAATTATTCTGAACTCGAATAATGGAGT
Source organism: Adansonia grandidieri (assembly GCA_038382065.1). Taxonomy (NCBI): domain Eukaryota; kingdom Viridiplantae; phylum Streptophyta; class Magnoliopsida; order Malvales; family Malvaceae; genus Adansonia; species Adansonia grandidieri. The sequence continues at coordinate 19,237,009 of JBBYHK010000012.1, forward strand.
TTGGTTGATTTTGAATTCAATTTATTGAGTTTAAAGTTAAAATAATATAATTTTAAGTTATTTCTATTTAATCTTTTCAATTGTTAGAGCTTGAATCATTTTAAATTTAGGTTAATTTTAATTTAAGTTTAAATATATTAATTTTTTAATCAAAATCAAGTTGATTTGATCCACTCAAGCTTAAATTATTTCAAATTTAATTTCAATTTAGGTTGGACAGATTTTATTTATTAATTTCTTTATCAAAATCAAGTTTACTCGATTCGAATTTAGATAAGTTGGACAAGTAACTAAGGTCAATTTTGCCAACTTCAACTATTACTAATGGGAACATACAAAGAAAAATATTATTGATGGATGGAAAACTTGCATAATTGCATCGTAACAAAATTGAACTTTGCTTTTGAAGTAATAATAGTTGCAACTAATATAAGCCAATTTAACACTCATTTCATTAATATTTGAACTACATATGGTTGATTACGGAGTTGTTCATTGATCATATTGCGGTATGAAAAAAATTTAAATTTTTTATTCAAGTCTAAATTTAGTATGGCTTGTCTAGATTACTTATATTTATAGTTCATAATTAATAAAAATAAAATTATTTTATATTAATATTTATATATTTTATAATTAAATTTAAATAATTTATTAAATATTAATTTAGATCAGATCGACTTGAATTGACAAAAGACATGATCGAATTTAGTTGAAGTACAAAACTACCTAATTTTGTGAAAGACAAATATCCAATAAAATTTTTTGTTTGATGGTTTTTGCCAAACATTTGTTGCAAGTCAATTGCAAGCCAAACATCAAAAAATGAAAAATTAAAGGATTCCACTTTCTCTTTTCACACAATTTTCTTAAACCAAATAGATTTAAACGTTTCTTTTTACTGACAATTTTGTTAATCTTTATTACATTAAATTCTTAATTTCAACGATAAAGATTTAATTTTTGATAATTTTAAATATTAAAAAAAATTATTATTTTCTTGTAGCAAAAGAAAATAAGTGTAAATTTGAGAGAAAAAATGCTTCCTAATTAACTTTTTGTCTCTACAACAAACAACACCAGCACACCAACAATGAATTTTATGTCGAAAAGTACTATTACTATATATTTTTTTCAAATATAAAAGATGTTACGATTTGAAAAGGGATCGTAAAAATTAATATTCAAATCTTAAATTCATTGAATATGATTTTTTTTTAAATAATTTTATAAATCAATTGATTTAAACTCAAATTCTTACTAAACATTTTGAGTAGATATTGAAGTTAGACATTTAAGTATTTGACGAAGCTGACAATCAAAGCCGAATTTCTCCTACTCACTCAATCTATCTAAAGTTGGCTCACTATAGGCAAAAGGTGAAGCAATATCACATGCAATGGTCTAATGCCTAAACTTATGCAACTTGGGGTTTGACTGCCAAAATTTTAAGGCAAAGTTTAAGTGAAAGACATAGCATTATCACTTAATGATATACTAAATGCTTTTATAATTTTTTTTATATAGATTTAATAACATAAATATAAGCATATAATATTAAAACATAAATTTTAATTATGATTTCATTTGACAATTTATTTTAAAATTTTTAATATAAATAAAAACAAAAAAAATAAAAAAAACTGTTAAAAAAAAAAGATCACAGATTCTTAATATCTAAGATTAATTAAATTATGACTTATAAATAAGGATCTGGCCTTCTCCTACAAAGTTTGAGGTTTGGACCATATGGTGCCTAAAAGTTCAGTAGTGAATACTAGCTAGGGTCACATGGTGAGCGAGTTACGATCATATTTTCGTATCATATTTATGTATTTTTAAGTATAATAATCACACTTAATATATATATTTGTATAAATTTTAATATATTAATACTTCGTATTATATGAATTTTAACACCTTCTTCCATTCATGTTCATGTAATGTCATATTTTAATAATTATTTCATATATATTCATATAAAATAATTATATCGTATCTAAAGTTACCGTGTCAAGCACCTCCTCCTAATAACGTAGAAAGAGTTTGGTACTGCACGATGTGGGGCATGATGGTTAGTTGGATATTTTGGTTATTCTTAAGTGCTACATAACCAAAGTGGGAAAATTTTCTAATTTATCTCATGCTGGCTCGAGGTTAGAAGTATATTTATTCAAAGATTAAATTATTCGTCTAAGTTTAAAATTTTTTTAATATTTAAAAAAGTTCGAACAAAAATATTAATTTTAAAAAATAAGTTTGAGTAAAAAATAAACTTGTTTAATATATGAATAAATTTATTTTTTTAATTATATAATATGTTATCTAATTTATTTATATATATTTTAATTTATTTAAATTTATAATATTATAATAAAAATATTAGAAATATAAAAAATATCATGATTCTAATTTTTTTTTTTTTAAAAATAATGAGTTTAAACAAATTATCATTTATAAATTACAAATATAAGTGGTAAAATTTGAGATTCCCTTGTCAAGTTGGGCCACACTTGAACATATATAAATTTAATACAATATATATACCCCAACCTAGCCTAGCCAAGCCCAATTCTAGTCAAAGCCTTTTTTTTTAGGCTTGGTGTGAGGGTTGGCCGGAGTGATAGTTATAAATAAGTAATTTTGGATAAAATTAGATAATATAAAAAATAATTAAAATATAATATAAATATATAAATATATTAAATTGTATATAATATTAATTATTAATTTATTAAAATTTATATAAATATTTAATATTTTTAAAAGATTCGGATGCTTTTAGACGTTAGTTAAAAATTTATCATTTAAATTTTTTTATCGATTATTTTTTATTAAATATATTATTTTTATAATAAAAGTAATAGGTTAGTTTACTCTCTTCCTTTATATATTATTTTAACATATATAAATTAATTTTTTAATTTTATATAAAATATATAAAAAAATAATTATAATATAAATACGTAAATTATCAAATTTACGTAATCATGAGTGAGACGGCATTAACTGCACTAAGGCCATGTTGCAGTAGCGTTGGTTTGTTGGTTATCATTCTAAAAAGGGAAAAAGGGGAAAAATCCAACGGCGCCGTTTGAACGAGCGAAAATCTAAGCATTTCTATTTCGGCAATTTCATAAGGATCTTCCCCCTGATTCTGATAACAGTGTCGTTATTTTCTTCTCAGTCCTCTTATTTCCCTCTTCTTTGATGGCGGCTCTCTCGACGATTCCTCACCTCCCAATCCACTGCTCAGAGTCTGACTCAGATTCTTCTTTGAAACCCATTTGTTTCCCATCAAAGATAGCTAGACCCAGCAGCCACGGCCCCAGGAAATTGGTGCTTTCCCCAAGGAGTGTCGACGAAAAGATCTCTAGCAACAATTTCCTTGCCGATGGCCCTGTTCCTTCAACTCCCACTCGATCATCAAAGTATGTTATCTAAATCCACTCTTCTTCCATATTGGGATTTTGATTTCAATTTCGTTTTACTTACTGTAATTGCTGGCTATGGTTTCCTCGAACTTTGTATGTCTTACTGTTGCTTTTCTATGATGAATCAAAGGGTGAGGCGGCACACAATTTCCGTGTTTGTTGGAGATGAAAGTGGAATGATTAATAGGATTGCTGGAGTTTTTGCAAGGAGAGGGTACAACATTGAGTCCCTTGCAGTTGGTCTAAACAAAGATAAGGCACTCTTCACCATAGTTGTCTATGGTACTGAAAGAGTGCTTCAACAAGTTGTAGAGCAGCTGCAAAAGCTTGTGAATGTTTGGAAGGTAAAATATTATGCTGAAGTCCTTCATTTTATTTTGAGTGTTTGGCTTTAAAATGGTGGTGAAAAGAATTACACTATGCTTAGTAAGAAGGAAGGGAAATGAAGGAAAGGGAAAAAGGAGAGGAAAGAAAAAAACAAGGAAAGGAAGGAAAATTTCCTTCATTATGTTTCGTATGAAGGATAAATAGAGGAAAAGGAAAGAGGTTAAGGATAAAGAAATAAAGTTTTTGATAAAAGTCTTAATTTATGTTGAATCAGTGTTTTCTTCTTTCACCCACATTTGGTAGGTTTGGATTTGGAGGAAAAGGACAGGTGCAAATTCTCTCATTTCCTTCCCTCTTCCTCTTTCCCTCCTACCAAACGAAGGAAAGGATGGAAAGAAAGTTGTTTTTCCTTCCACCTTCATTCCTTCTCTCTTTCCCCCCTACCAAATACAGTATAAAGTTTTAAGCATCTCAAGATTGTCCATGATAATATCTTAAAAAGGGTGATGACATTCTTAAATATGTCAATTTCTCAGATTACTTCTTTTAATCTGATGGACAGGTTGAAGATCTCTCAAATGAGCCCCAAGTTGAACGTGAGCTAATGCTAATAAAAGTGAATGCAGATCCGAAGTTCAGAGCTGAGGTAAATCCTGCTATGATTTTTAGAATGTTAAGAGTTCCTTCTAGATTCCGTTTCTTGAAAAATTTTTCCTCTTTGATTGGCCAACCTTTTCTTGCGTATCAGATCATGTGGTTAGTGGACATCTTCAGGGCAAAGATTGTGGATATCTCAGAACACTCACTAACTATTGAGGTAGTGAATGGTGGAAATAACCTTGTACTTGCCACTTCTTTTCCTTGCGTCTCCAACCCCAAGTACATAATTTTAGCATAAGTTGAATTTGAAAATTGTACTTTTTTTAACATGATGTCTGGGGAGAAATTATATGATTGTGAGTATGGCTAGATTATCTTGTTGCTGCTTCACAATGTTGGGTGCTTGCCTACAGATAACTTATAGTTCAAAGCAAGATTATAAAACTTGAGGCATTTCTTTCATTTTTTTGAAAGATATTTAAGAATAAGGGTAGAGCAAGACATTTTAGGACAGAGTATTACACTTTTTGCTTAGTGCACTAAAGCATCAGATTGCCAATATACTGTGCAAGTTATTCATACAGAGATTTTGTATCCCTCTCTTCCATTTTGGTTTTTGACAATGGAATAGATTAAATCCTAATATTATTTCTAAAAATGAAGCAAGGAATGCTCTTTTTATGTCATTCCCCATGTTCAGTGTTGTGTCTTGGATCCTTAGATAGGAATATAGGGATGAAGAGAGAAACAAAGAATATTATTATGGTGTAAACAAAGAGTTTTAGAGTTTAAGAATATCACAATCTTTAAGATGCTGAATGAATTAAAGTGCTAATCATCTAACAAGTCTAAATAATGAAAACTGAAACATTTAAGAAATGCCTTTCGTGCTTTAACCTGTTGGGATAAGCTGCCATTGTTATACATTTTGAAGTGATTATTCATCAGAGCAACTTACAGGACTTTCCAATGGAGCTTGCTTTTTTTTTTTTTGGGGGGGGGGGGTGTGGATTCAATTATAATCTTGCAATGTTAAATCATAAGTTACTTATAAGGTGTTAAACCCAGGTAACAGGAGATCCAGGGAAGATGGCTGCTGTGCAAAGAAATTTAAGCAAGTTTGGGATCAAAGAAATTGCAAGAACTGGAAAGGTAATGAGCTTTCCTATCAACTAGTTGATGACAATTTTCTAACTGGTACTTTACTAGTCTTCCGCCAATCATTTTCATATATTAGTTCAAGGCTATTATGCGCATATGTTTGTCCTCTATCTTTCATTAGATTGCTCTTAGAAGGGAAAAAATGGGTGCATCTGCTCCATTCTGGCGATTTTCAGCAGCTTCATATCCTGATCTTGAAGAAAGAGTACCTGTTAAGGCTCTTGTGGCGGCCAGAGATAGACCATTAGTTAGTGAGGCTGAGGTTTCTGGAGGGGTAAGCATTTCTCTCTGCTTTCAGTTTTGCAAAGTTTATATTTAAGTTCTTTTTTGTGTGGAAGATGCTTTATCTATGTTTAGGTTGATAGTGATTATCCATCATGCTTTTGTGGCAGCAAGTTCTAAAGACAGCTTTGAAATCAAATTAGGGCTTGTAGGTTACACCATATAGGATTATATTAGAAGGAGACATCTTTATTTATTGTTAATACAATTATAAGCATTTAGTTAGTCATATACATTTTGAGATTATTGATTGTTTTTTACTTATGGATTGAAATAAATTAATGATTGATGCCTTTGCCCTAGATTATGAGTCTTAGAAGTTAACATTGATGCTTCCAACTTTCATAGACCTTGTGCTTTTCTATCCTTCTATAGCACTTCGTTACGTATAATTTCTGTTCCAAAATCTTTTGTTTATGTGTTTTCTGTCTGCTAATGCAGGGGGATGTTTATCCAGTGGAGTCGTCTGATGGTTTTGCGATCAATCAAGTCCTTGATGCTCATTGGGGTGTTCTCATTGATGACGATGTAAGAATGCTCATTGCTGGTTGAGTGTCTCCCCCCTTCTCTCTTTATGACATACATATCCACTCTTGCTTCTTTAGAATGATGCACAAGTAAATCACTAGCTTCATGACTTGTGAGAATGGTGTAGTTTGACTTTGATTTTGTTTTGGCTTTGAAATTTTATTTCTTGTTCTAGAACGTGATTGATTCTATGTTCCAAGAGGTGCTATAGTGGAGAAAGGCGTATGTGTAGTAGGAAGTGACCTAGCTTGAAAGCATGGAAGTATTGTCCTTGTAAATCACCTGCTTTCAATAACTTGGCTTTTGAGCTTTCTCTAAATTTATAATCATGTTATATTTTCGTGAATTATTCTTGTGATTGGACTCAATAGAAGTCATGAAGGAAATTTGGGTCATGGCTTGCTGAGTATGAAGTTTGCCTGCTACTTCACCCTCGTGCATGAGATGAGTCATCAACTGGAACTTTCTTAATGTCTTCTTAGTGAATGCAGATGATAATGCTTATCATGACATTTTAAAATAATAATATATTTAGTCTTGCTGCTGCTTAATTTCAATATACTTTTGTGCTTGCAAGGAACCTTAACTTTAAAGAAATGAAATTCACTCTTAATATTTTTAGTTGGAGTTTAGTTCAGTTATTTTATTTCGATAGGAATGCCAACAGTCTTCCTCAATGTCTTAATAGACAATACTAATGTTGTTATAAAAGAAAGGAATCTCTAAGAGCTTTAGGGCTCTTTGAATTTAGTAAAATGGATAACCAGATACAAGCCAATATTAATTTTGAATTTGGTTAACCTTTACAAGTTCCCAATTCCCTGTTTGTTGGCGTTAAGCTAGCTTTTTTCATGAGCTATCGTTCTAATCCTTATTTAGAATGTATCTTTGTGGTAGGCTTGTGTGTTTTAGCATAAAAATCATTAATACTTGTGCTAATATTTTTTTCAGACAAGTGGAATTCAATCTCATACTTTATCCATGCTTGTAAATGATGCTCCCGGAGTTCTAAACATTGTTACGGGGGTTTTTGCTCGAAGAGGCTATAATCTTCAAGTGAGTTTGCTGTCATTATTTCTGTTCTCTCTCCTGCTATCTTTTCTGGTTTTTCTCGTTTATTGAATCATCTCTACTGTCATCAGAGTTTGGCTGTTGGACATGCAGAAGTTGAGGGGCTCTCCCGTATTACAACTGTTGTACCGGGTACAGATGAATCAATTAGCAAGTTAGTGCAGCAACTCTATAAGCTAGTAGACATGCATGAGGTGAGATTATTTGGAAGGGTGCTTTTTTGAATAATTTGCTAGTGGAACTACTTGTAAATCTTTTCTACGGATTTTGGCCAATTGTTTCATTGGTAATTGATAAATAGCCTTAGAATGAGAAATGTAGAAGTTGGTAGGTTGCAATTTTTGTTCCCTCAGAGAGTTTGCATTGTGCATCAGCAGAGATAAACTGCTTGTAAGGAGCATAGGTGGGTACAATGGAGGTAGACATGATGGTTTCATGAAATTTGTGGTTGGCTAAATGGGTGCAAATGATTAAATACCTTTAGAAAATCTTGCACTCTCTTTGGTTGATGAGCCGTTTTTGAGAACTTCCTCATAACATGAGCATTATATTTCTATAAAATCAGTATGCTAGGAAATTTTAAAGTGGAGTGACTTCCTCAAAGCGATACTTCAATACATTTGTATTATAGAGGAGACATGCATTTAGATGTTGCTCTCATTCCAGATGATTTCTATGCTATGTTGCTTGAACTCTTTATTTTTCTTGAAGTATTTGTGTCCAACGCATATCCAAACATGGGTATCGGGATACGACCTCCCAAGGATCCTCAAAATATATGGAAAATTGGAAAAAATGAGCATACATGTGTTGGATACATACCCATATCCGACAGTCACACCCAAATCCAAGAAACATAGTTTCTATGCATGAGATATATTACTCTTTTTATAACATTATTTACTTTGTGTAAGTTTCATTATCTAACTTATAATAGTGAATCAGCTTCTACATGATCATCTGTTTGTAAATGTGCTGCCTTGCTTTTCTGGTCATGCTCAATTATAAAAAAAATGTTGAATTGACTTTGCTTCTTGTATCAAAATATTCTTACTCTAGATGCTGAATTTAATGCCATATGGTTTTCATGCATGAGACCTACTTCTAGTATTTTGTGTTTAATACTGAGTAACTTCCATAACCAACTTTAACGTTAGCCTGTTCCTTCATGATTCTCATATTTGACTGCTTACATGTAGAAAGAAAGTTCATCGGTGGTGATGCCCTTGTAATTGCCCCTTTTAAGGTTTTCTTTTTCCTTTTGATGTAGTACCCCTATTATTTATGATAGGAAAGGTAAAATTCACGTAGGTTATGGCTATGTTGCTTTGACTCTTCATTTTTTTGAAGTATTCGTGTCCGACATATATCCGAATATGGGTTTGGGGATATGATCCTCTAAGGACCGTGCATATACATAGAAATCATGAAAAAAAATTGAATATACTGACATACTGTGTCAAACACATATTCATGTCTAATGCTCACACTTGAGTCCGAGTAACATAGGGTCGTGGATCATTTCCTTGAGATGCTCATGACATGATGCAGTACTCTACATTTTTGATCTTTTGGTGTTGATATTTGATAGAGACAACATCATGCATTGTGTTACCAGTCTCATAATTAAGGTTTCTTTGTTATGATATATCTTAAAAGTGAACCAATGGCTGACAGTCATTTCACTTCTTAGGTACGGGATCTTACACCCTTGCCATTTGCTGAACGAGAGTTAATGTTGATAAAGATTGCTGTGAATGCTGCTGCTCGACGAGATATCCTCGACATTGCCGACATTTTTAGGGCCAAGGCTGTTGATGTTTCTGACCATACAGTCACTCTTGAGGTAAAATATCCTTTGAGATTTGTGTTTGCATATTGTAATATTTCTTATACATTTTTCATTGGCATCAAATACACCGGAAAAAGTAAAGAAAAAAGTTCAATGCCATTAGAGATTAGATAAACAAGTTGGCGTTGTATCTTGTTGTGGATAAAAGATGTAACTGAGATCTTAAGTTGCTTCGACTCTTTACTTTTTGTAATTCCTGTATGATTTTTGTGTCCGACATATTTTCAGATATGAGTATAAAGATATGGCCCTCCAATTACATGGAAAAACTTAAAAAAGATTGAATATACCCATGTTGGACACATGCCCACATCGGATATTCCCAAGTCTGAGTAGCATAGGTGCCATATGCTGAAACGTGTTTGAATTTCTTTGAAGGACCTTTGTTTGACACTCATGTCTGAAATATATTTGGACATAGGTATGAGATAAGATTCTCCAAATATATAAAAAAACTTTAAAAAAATGAAGTATACTATGTGGATACATACTCATATCTGACATTCATCCCTATTTCGAGTAACGTAAATCTATTTTGCTCTTCTTTTGTCTTATAAGAGGTGATTTGCTGGATGTACAATTCGTCCGCTATCTTCCTTGTATTCTTGCTTTCCTTTGGTTCATAGATAATGATTCTTTGAATTCATTGCCTCCGTTATATATGAACTTCTGTTTTTCTGACTTTTTATTTTACTTTAAGTGTCCATGTTTGACGCATATTTAGACATAGTTATGGGGATATGACTTTTTAAGGAGTCTCCAAATACATGAAAATTTTAGAAATAATTGAACATACCCTTATCGGACACATATCCATGTCTGACACTCACACGAGAGCCTGAGTCCGAGTAACATAGATGTGAACTGTGAAGTCTGATGTTTGTCTGTTAGGCTTAGATTTTTGCATCCAATAATTGTTATTTCTGACTTAACATGCTCGTTAACTATGTTTTCGATGCTTGTTCCAGCTTACAGGAGATCTAGACAAGATGGTTGCATTGCAGAGGTTGTTGGAGCCCTATGGAATTTGTGAGGTTCGTGTTCTTTTTCATAAAATCTTCTTAGCAGCTATTAACTTACCGTGCTCTGACTTCTCATATTTCTTTAAGTATTAATGTCCAACAATCATATATGATACATAATCAGATGTAGATAAAGTGATATGGCTCTCGAAAGACTCTTCAAATACATCTAAAAAAACTAAAAGAAATTAAATATACTTATCTGACATTTATACCCAAATATGAGAGCATTGCAAAAACTCTTATGATGCATTAAATTACAACATTACTTTCTTTTTGTTTTGTCCATATTTAGGTTGCTCGAACTGGCCGTGTAGCATTGGCAAGAGAGTCGGGCGTGGACTCCAAATATCTCCGTGGATATTCTTTTCCTCTTTAAGTTTAAAAGAATTTTGAAGGTTTGATTTGACATTGGCAAATGTTTTGGAGAATCATAGGTTTTGAAAAGTTTGAACAATCAAATTATAGCGAGTTGTTTCTAGTTATGTCTGAAACTTGTTTTCTCCATTTAAGACATTGTCTCTAGTTATTTATATATTCATGTTTAATGTGAAAAACAGGAGTTAGGATTATTCTAAATACTTTTACCTAAGCAAAGTGTCAAACGGTTCATAAGCAAGCACACACAAGCACCATTTGGAACCTCTAAAAGGGTTTGCTTGCAGTATAGTTTACATCAATCATGGCCATGGGAGACTACAACCAACTGTTTCCCAACATTGCGACCGGTGAAGAGGCCGATAAGAGCTGCTGGAGCATTCTCAAGGCCTTCAGCTATGTCTTCAACATATGTTATCTTCCCTTCTTTGATGTAAGGTATAACCGTTTCCACAAACTTGGGATACAGGTGATAGAAGTCACCTACCAGAAATCCTTCCATTCGAACCCGTTTTCCCACTATATACATCAAGTTGTGCACTGGTTCGGGCTGCTCGTTGTTGTACTGTGAGATCATCCCACATGCAGCAATGCGACCATGGATCCTCATGTTGAGCAGCACTGCATCAAGCATCTTTCCCCCGACATTTTCGAAGTAAATATTGATGCCTTCCGGAAAGTACCTAGCAAAATATACAGCATTGGAGGGTCTATATATGACAATCTGAATATAAAATAGTATCTTTGATCTTTATATTTGGATGCCAGATCACTGATGGAAGCTTTAAGGTTTGTATACCATAAGATAAGAATCAGATTGGACCAATGGTCGGGTCACCCATCAGCTGATCGGACCACCGGGCCAGACTTTGTTTAATAACTGTAGATATAATTCTTGTATAGCATTATTGAATGATACGTTAGTGAAGTTATTAAAAATTTCTTAAGCTATCTTTATACTACTAACCTTTTTAAAGCAGCATCCAAGTCTGGCTCTTCCTTATAGTTGAATGCCTCATCGAACCCAAACTTGTTCTTCAGCAAATCAACCTTTGACACAGAAATTACAAAGATATTTAGATAAAAATGCAGAAAAAGAAAAGGAAGAAATGGAAAAACTGAAAACTTACTTTCGCTTTGCTTCCAGCACTTCCAACAACATAGCAGCCTAACAGTTTCGCAAACTGCCCAACAAGCTGACCGACTGCGCCAGATGCAGCCGATACATAGACGAACTCCCCTTTCTTAGGGGAGCAAACCTCGTAAAAACCAGCATAAGCAGTCATACCAGGCATACCTACGATGACAAATTTAAGAGCAATTACATGATCATAAGGCCATCATGGGAAACCTAGAATGCCTATAGAGGCTTCTAAATGTAACTTATAAATATGTAGTCCACTCTGATTATAGCAATTATAGCAAAATAACGGAGAGAAAATTTTGTTCTCACCTTGACAAATTTGAAATCAACTTACCAAGAAGTCCGGTATAGTAGGTAAGAGGCACATCTGTGTGTTGAAAAATCTTGAACAAAGGATCCGGTGCTATTAAGAGAGTATACTCTTCCCAACCAGTCATCCCCCAAACGAGATCGCCCTTTTTGTATTCCAGATGAGTAGAATCCACAACTTTGGCCACTCCGTAACCGATTATAGGCTGCGCGATGTCCACATTTCAAGGTCAACTAAATATGAGAAGAATCAGAAAACCACATATGTTCCTTTTTCCTTCTTCCCATTATTTGAAATTGAATCCTGAACCCAGTTTCAATTGCAGCACCTGTACTCATCAGATATATTAGTCTCTTACCACAGCCCTAATTTACCATGTTACCTCGGCACTTCATTTTCCTTTGGACATAGTTATATGTGCATGATCATCCAAATAAATAAAAAAAACTGAAAAAGATTGAGCATATCTACGCCATACATATATTTGTGTCCGACACTCACCCAGTTTCCTATACTCACCCAAGACCGTATGCTCCATCTGAATCTGGTTTGTCATAGTTTTAGTCCTAAACAGCAATAATTCACCTATGGAAACTATCATCCATTATTCGAATTATGATTTATTTCACTAAAAAAAAACCCAAATCCAAAAAAATACAATAATCTGAAATTCCCAGCAGTGGTTCATAATATATTTACAATTCCGTGAGCATCTAATCTAATTCTATACATTAACTTAAGTCTTTATAATCATCAAGCTTCAAATTGGCCCAATAATTACCAGAGAAGTCATCAAAATATGCATGCAAGGATCACTTAAACAAAAACAGATCAAAATTCACTAAAATAAAGTGAAATTAAAAAAAGAAAAACATGTTTCTGATTATCTAACTCACTGAGCCAGTCCGGAAAGAATCGACATATGAAGAAGTTTCAAGCTTCTTCATACGATTTCTCATGTAAGGATCACAAGACAAGTAGAGATTCTTGAGTAAAATCGCATCTTTACTACCCTCTGGCACCTTCAACCGAATGCTACTTTCTCTTATTTCCATGTCCGATTCTTTGGGCAAACCTGCATTCACGTAATTCTTCAGTATCACCTGTTTGTTCCTCACCAATTCTTCATCAGCCATTGTTGCTAATTGAAAGAAAAACTGAAGAATTCAAAAAGAAGCCCAGAAGCCTCAAGACTGAAGAATTCAAAGAGAAAGAAGTAGAAAAGAAATGAGAAAAAAAGCTAGCAGTTGTGATGGAAAATAATTGCTTAAACAATAAAGTGGAAGATATTTTTTCTTTAGATTGTCACTCTGTAAAAGGATGAGGATCAAGATGGGGACATATTATCTAAAATGAGATTTTCTCAAATTTTGCATTTAACTGTGTAAAAGGATCGTTACAGTTGTACGATGGATCTCAAATTTTACATTCATATATTTTTCACGTGAATTTTATATATTTTTTTATACATATATATATATATATATAAATTTTAATATATTAATAATTTATATTATATAAAATTTGATATATTTTTAAAATAATATTGTGTTTTTGTTGTTGATGTTTCTTTATAAAAACGAAGAGTTAAGCAAAGCCTACAATGTAGAGAGAAGTTGGAGGACATCCGAATTGTGATCTCGATAATGCGAACCTTAGGATGAAGACACAAACTAAAACTCGGTTGGATGGAATTAAAACCCTAGGATCATCTTCAAAGTCAAGCAAAGAGAACTTGACCCCAATCAAACCTGTTGATTAGAACCAAAGTTATAACAGTTTTGATCG